>JAUESH010000015.1:3118635-3151404 GCA_032275165.1 Synergus magnus | reverse complement strand
GGTAACACAGCTATATTTTCTTGGAATTACGAAATCCAGCGATACATCTAGCTGGGACAGTTAAACCATTTTTTTCAGTGTATGGAAAATATTGTCTATAATATGATTTCATATTTCAGGGAATTCGTGCAAGTATGTGGATGCTATATTTTCCCCAGACAAGTTGTATTACACATTAACTTGTCTTGGACCGGATCCAGCGACAATTGAAATTTACAATTCTGTGGGGAATCACATTTTCACGTGGGAAAGCAACGACGTTTTAAGAACCAAGTTGTCGCATAGACTACAACCTTCTGTAAAAGATATTTCTGTTGTCGTAAATGGATATAAGAGTGAAGTGAAATTGTTTTTACCACCTGGATTCAGTGAAAATAAAAAGTATCCCATGCTCGTAAAAGTGTAAGTTTAGTTTTATATGCCCAGTTTACTGCTTTACCTTTTCAAAAATTTGACCCTCTGGTATTTTTTCTATTTCATTTTGGTCGTATCGCAAAAAATTGAAAATGATTATAATTTTGGAAAAAACTATGATTAATGATTATTTTATTTAGCTATGGAGGTCCAGATTCAGTTCGAGTCATTGATACTTTTAATCAAGGTCTGGAATCTTACATGACGACAAATCGAAGTACAATTTGCGCTTTTTTGGAAGGTCGTGGAAGTGGAAATAAAGGAAGCAAGATGCTTTTCGAAATTTATAGAGGTTTAGGAACCGTTGAAATTGAGGACATAATTGACATCACTAAGTAGGTTTCAGAGCTGTATTATTATAACAAAAATATTAATATTAGATAATGATTTATTATTACTAATTTATCTGAAAGGAATTAATTGAACCTTTTGTATCAAACAGGAGTTTACACAAGAAGTTTTCTTGGATCGACGCAAAAAGAACCGCCATATGGGGATGGAGTTATGGTGGCTATGCAACAGGTATGGTTTTGGCAACTGATGTAGAATCTGTTTTCACTTGCGGAATATCTGTGGCACCTGTAACATCTTGGATTTACTACGGTGAGTTAAAAAATCGCTAATAATTCCAACCTGTTCTATCATTGATTACCTAAATTAGAGCAGAAATAATATATTTACAAGTGACTATTAATTCATGTTAGTAATTTTATGCAGATTCAATTTACACGGAACGATACATGGGTCTGCCAACTGTGGAAGATAACTTAGCTACTTATAATAAAACAGATTTAACAAGACTAGTGGAAGGTATTCGAGGAAAAGATTTTCTGCTGGTCCATGGAACAGGCGACGACAATGTACATTATCAAAATGCTATGGCATTAGCAAAATCTTTAGCAATGAAAGATATTTCTTATCAGGAAATCTCCTATCCAGATGAACGTCACGCTCTTTCAAAAGTCTCCCCACATTTGTATCACACAATTGACAGATTTTTAGGCAATTGTCTGAAATTGACTTATGCTAAATCAACTTGAGATTAAAGACTATGTAATATAAAATAAAATGTTAAAAATATTTTTCCGTCAGCAGAATTATTTGGTATGTTCTCTATTAATTAATAGAGATTTCATTATCGCTTAGGCCATGTTTATTGGTACAAGTTGGTACATACATACATACTCTACACAATTAAATTCATCGAATTATTTGAGTGGACACATCTTATTACACAGAATATGTGTCGGTATTCCTATATTCAAACACTCGGATAACTGATTTTCTAAAGGCATACATAGTGTTTACATATTATTTTCTTTCTACCATTTTAGGTATAGGAATTTTTTAAATTTTACTAATGAAAGACGTCAGTTCTCATCGAATTAAATGCATTTAATTATTATTCCTTAAAATATAAGAAACCCTCTAAATATTTTAAATATCTATTCCTTCAAAATCATTCCTTGTTTCTTTATTGACATTCTTGATCTTGAGTCCGCTGACTTTTCAAATACTTTAACTATTTGAAAATTGAAGTGAAAATTGAAATATTATGAACATAAAGAAGACGTTAAAGGGCTAATAGAAATTTACATATGTAATTGGTCAAATATTCGATGAGATTTTTAATCTAATTTTCACTTGAAAATTAAAATCAAAACGTTGTTTTTTTTTTGGTTTTGTGCATAATATAATAATACATATCAATACTTTTCAGTCTTTGATTATGTTCTTTTTTGTAGTTAAATATTTACCAATATGCGATAAATCAGAACCCAGAATTCATAATTGTTCAGCGACTAATAATGATAAATTATTTTCATTTTAGAAAATAAGGAATTTAGCGAAATATAATTTTTTTAAATCGTTAAATTCTCGTAAATTCTAGACAAGCTTATACTAACTTATACTTGATTTCAGATTAACATAAAACGTTATTTGTTACATTTTTCTTATAATATTTTGCTATTTACAACAGCGATGTCGCTTTAGATGAGCTGCATTATGTTTCCGCAAACTTTGGATTCCAAGTTGTTTAAGGTAGTTCTATATATTTTATTCTGCCATTTATTTATATGACAGCATTATATATGGATTCTGGTATTTTCAACTTAATATGCAACCTTAATTTAAATGCAATAATAAATAGTAAAATCAGATTAACTTATAAAGTAGTTTATAGTTTGTAAACTGGTAGTCGAGATAATTGTAATTATAATAATTGACAGGAAATTGATCATTTTTCTGGTAATTGATTTTTGATACACAATTGATACTAGCCATAAACACCTTTTAGGGTTGAACATTTAACAATAGGAAACACTTATGTATTTTTTTCTAACTGCATAATTTTGTGTAAGATTAAAGAAAACTGAGATAAGATCTTGAGGATCAAATGATTAAGTTATTGACATTAAAAAATTGTTATTAATATAATACTCAGAATAAGAACTTAAAAAATTAAAATTACATAAATATTAATATAGAAACATAGAAAATTACATATTAGAGATCTAAGGCTATCAGAGATTTTCTTACAACTAGTAAATAACAGTATGATGTGCGCTGTGACAATAATAATTTACATACATACACATAGTTCGTCGATTCAACAATGACGATTGCGATCCATTGATTATACTTTCATGTGTTTCGAGACTGATTCCCTCGGAGAATCACGAATTAATTAAGTAGAGTGTAGATGATCCTTCGAGTGGAAGGATTTCAACCGAAATGTTTGCTCTAACTTTTAGTTTGTCTTGTTTTTCTTAACAATCCTTTTGTTGCACATAAAGATCACAAGAGTAACTCTCACATCATAATTGAGTAAAAGTTGACTATTTACTCCATCTAAATGTTGATTCATCTAATTTCAAATCTAAAGTATTATTACTCAAATTTCATATTATTTTTTAATCTAATTAACTAAAAAAAAGTTTTAAAAAAGGTGCAAATTCCAATTAAAAATTCGAGAAACTGCTTAATTTTTTATGATAATGGTTAATATTCATTGCTATTATATACAACATCGAAACATTTTAATATCGTTTCAATCATGAAAATTTCCTTCAAGAAGAATTTCACAGTTTCTTTTTTCTGTTAGATTAATTTTACATTCTAAATTCAGCACCTTTGAGAGTCCAGTTTTTTCTTCATTTAAGAGAGAATAAGAAACAATCCACATTCATAAATATGTACCAATTATGGAACATCGACTTTAATCATTTCTGGATATATTGTTACACATCATTATTTGCACCACATTGAAATCATCTTTTGATACAATTTTTCAATTTCGAATTTATATTATAAAGTCAACTTTTGGTGAAGTATTATCTGGCAAACTTCTAGATATTTTTATAGATATACCAGTTACAGATACTGGGATTAGATCATATTTAACATAGACTTAATATTTCTCGTCGTGCTCTTTTTCTCGGGAAAAAGTATCTATTATTTGGTCGACTACACACAAAGTTTGCAAAATTTTCAATCTTCAGAAAAGTCAGGGTTTCCAATTGTTAGCACAACTTCAAGTTCCTCCTGGATTCGAACCCAGAGGGAAATCTTTAAAAACGCCGACCCTATTTGCTCCTGGGAGCTTAAAATGGCCGCCTAATTAACAAATCTGCAAGTCGAATCAGTTTTATCTCTTTCCTCAAAATACAAATCTGAGCTGAGAGGAAAATCCTGAAAGTTGATAAACGTTGAATGTTTTCAGAGTATAGAAAATTTCGTCAATAATGCACTTGCAAATCAGGAGGCAGAATCCTCTTAAGGTTGGCATTCCTTCTTTAACTCTCGTCTCAATTACTATTCAAATATATTCCCTGGTGGAGGGGAAAGTTTGCTAAATTCAATGAATAACGTATCATCTGTTGCAAAATTTAATTTTGTCATTCGTAACAGGTTGTTATATTTCAAAAATATTAACCCTCTAGCAAAAAGCTTGAAGAGAGTGTATTGCAGATGATGTAGATACTGTCAGTGATACAAGATAATAAATGTTTCGCCTATTTTTTCGGTCTCATCTGAAATTTTTCGTTTGTCATCATAAACGAGGACATCTTATTTAGATGCAAAATCAAGTTGGTGATGTTATCTGAATTTACATCTGCTCGTAAGAATAGTCATTTATTTTAAATAACCTTGTAGTGACAACTCGAGAAACAATTTATCAGTGTACTAAATTTGTTCTCTATGAAAGAAGGCAAATGCACTTAGCCCAAGCTTCTTTGGTTTTCAACTCGTTTCCTTTCCCTTAGCGAAAGCTATGAAGGATGTTGATGAAGCTAGCTGGCAACGAAAATCCTTCTTCATTGTTGTGGATCTCGCCGTTTTTTTTTTTTTTTTTCGATGGACGTTTAATCTTCAAGACGATCGAAAATAATTTTGACTCGTCATGATGAATTCGCTGCTTATAAAAGAGAGCAAGCTGTACCATGCATTACTTCTGTTAGAAACATAGGAGTTCCAGCTCCCAATCCACCATCGGTTCCCTGAAGGTTGTCCCTCTCAAATTCGCAATCAAAGTAACGACTCTGCAAACAATTAGACGATGTAATAACGCTATCTCGTTTACTTTGCTCAGTGAACTGTTATGGCAGGCAGAGCAATTAGGAAATTCGGAGGAACTATTCCACAAGTAATGTTCCTGATATAGGATAGTGGTACGAACATGTGTATTCATACTAGTACCAGGTGCGCAATTGATGAGAATAATTAATGCAATTTTGGACGAAATTTGAAAGTGGGTAGCTAGAGTTTGCAGAAGCCTTTTTTTTTGGGGTGCTGAAAGTTCAAGGTCATGAAAACTTTCTTTTAGTTTTAGATTGCACATCGCCTTATGGATTATGCAGCAAATTTATCAAGAACATGTATACAAATTTTATATCTAAAAACATCTTGTTTAAAGGTCATATTCAACCGCAGTTTTTGCAGATTGTATCCCGATCAAAAGAACTTATTATTTACTCTAGACTCGTAAAATTTAATTTTACGAAAAGAACAGAATTTAATCAACCTGCATATATTTTACAACATAAGTTCAAATAACACAATATTGTGACATTTTTTTACAGTGAAAGAAGGTCGCAGAGTTTGAAATGGTAGTGAATGAATAAAATCGTTTAGAAAAATGAATATCTAAGTAAATTAAGATATATTTGCTATTTTTATAAAAGCTCACCTGACAGTCGAAACATCTGCAATGGTCGCTCATTTTGCAAGTAATTCCCCATTGTTTGGCTACAGCTTTGTAAAGCTCCTTGCTGGATTTGTGCAAAATCTCTGGCCCCAACACAGGCTGTCTTTCACTGTATCCTCGATCAGAAGCTTTTTCGATAGCAGATGATCCATTTTGATCAATTGCATTCTCAGTTTCTTCTTCTTCACTCGATGTTCGCTCAAGTCTCGTCTGCAACAACAAAATTTAAAACTCCTCTAGTCAAATGGAGTTTTATATTATGAAAGATCTCAATGTAATTGAATTAATATCCAAATTGAGGAAGTATTAATGTCCATTAAAGTTCACTGCCATTTGTATAAAAATTACTCAACAAATTTTTCAAGCAGTATAATATGTTTTCAGTTTATGAAATAACTGCATTAATTCGGTTGCTTGATTACACCTTGTTCATGAATTCTATAATTAGCCCTACTAATTAATTGGTGTCTAATTGCCCTTCCAAACAATCTTGTGTTTAGGGTGGACTGAAAGGCATTGTTTCGTCCTTTTGTCAGACCAATTGGCCATGCACCACGGTAAATTGCACACGTACCTAATAAAGCAGTACACTGTGTTTGAATGCGCTCGGGCAGTGGACTATGTTTTAGTAGACCGTATAATGAACTGGTTTGATTTTATAACGGCTTCTCCTCTGAGTGACGATGGGACATTTGCATGCCCATTGAATTGTGTTAGGGTGGTAACTCGTTATTATTTACAGCGAACGAGTGCTCAGAGAGGAAATTTTATTGTATGCAATCCATTCAAACGAAAACAAATTGACATAATGAGCTCACATAATTGTGTTTGCTTATTGTAAATCAATATTCAAAGAAACGACTTCAGAGGTCAAATTACCTACGTATATTAATAATAAAAAAACTGTTCATGTTTTGTAATTACTGAAAACTTATTTCTTCTTTTTTCTGACTCCATAAAATGCACACAGTTCTTTAATTTCATGCATTGAATTACATTTTTTTTTAATGTGGAGAAGTTTAAAATTTGAATGAAATGGAATTTCAAATAAGATGTAAGATCTTGAAAAGGTCTTGAGAAATAAACTCTCCAATCTGAAATTGTTCTCTCACTTCTGGAAAGCTTCCAAGAAGAAAGCAGCAGAAATTGATAAAGGAGTGAATTGGAAAGTTATTGAATCTGAAATATACGTTACACTTTTGAGACATTAGCATCCCCTTCGATATTACCGAATATAGAAAATTTCTCGCATTATTCTTTGAGATGTTTTCCAATATCGAAAATTCCGAGATACCGTTAGATTAGCTCTTTACGAACTATTTTCCCTTACTTTATTTTCAAAACTTCGACCTTTTCTTTCGCAATAAAAAAAAAAGAGTTATCAACTTTTTAATATCCATAAAGATCAAATTTAAGTATCAGAACAGGTACAAAAGGAGGAAAACTTTCTAAAAAGAGTACTTCATCAAATACCTCGGCTCGATCTTTGTCATGCAAATAATATTCGAAGCCAGGAAACTTGAAAGCTTTTTCAATGTTCCCAACTTTTAATTTCGTGCATTATTTCACTAAGAAAGCTAAGCAGGAAAACATAAATCTGTAAACTTCAAAAAGTATATGTAAGAACCAAAAATAGGAGGAATTATAAATGAGAACATTTATAATTCTTTGGGAAAATTCGAGAAATCATGTAAAATAATATTAATAATTATTTAACAAATTTGATTGATTTATTTATTTCAGAGAATTAGTTTAATTACCTCTTCAAGGACGTGTTCATATGAGGGTGGGGGTGAGTATGGTATCGCTGAATTTTGAGAAACGAGACTGGTTGTACCAGTACTCTGCATTTCGGAATATCCATCAGAATCTGTTGACATATTTGGCGGCAAATGAGGATCTTCAGATTCAACGCTACTGCCGCTGCTGCCGCCACTACGCGACTTCGACATCTTCGAAAAGCGGAGCTTGAATGGCGCCAGTTTGAAAGCTTTTTTTACGCCTATAACATTAATAATTAATATCATAGTTAATAAAATGTTTTGAACAAACATGTGAAATTTTTAGAGAATTTTAACCCTCCATTTCGAGCGATTTTATGTGCTTTTAAAAAATTTCTAGAGATTTCGGATAAATTTACAAGTTTGGGAGTCTTCGTATCCTACGCCATTGGGGAATTATATATTAATAATGATTTTCCTTCAAATAAAGATCGAGCACCATCAAAAATATTGTTTTTTTCACTTAAATTTATCATAAATAATTGCTCGAAAATCGAGCAAATTATTTGTAATTATTATGTGTACATAAATATTTGCTAAGGTTATATGGAAACTGATTTATAAATTAGGTTAGTATTAAAAAATGAGTTAATTAATCAGTTAACTCTATACTTTTCTTTATTTTTAAATAATTTCGGGAAAACAAGAGTTTGAAAGTGAATTGATTTTGATTGATCACGAGCATTTCTTGGCTCGACATGCATCACTAATTAAATTACATTGTACTTATTAGAACTTTTACGATTTTATTAAAATTTATATATTAAAACAAACTCTACAACCACGTAATTTAAATTTTATCATTGACATTTAAAACGTCAAACGCGTTACGCTGCGAGAATTAAAAGACAATGGGAAAAGGGGAAAGTTATATGACTGACTCCCTGGAATTCCAGTAGATTTTTTTACTGGTTTTAAAGTAGAAAGAGTTGCTGACCTTTCAGTAAGCAAAAAAATAACTTTTCGAAGAACTCTAAAAATGTAGAGCCAACTTTTCTTTGCTATCTCGCAGAGTGCACACGTCGGAAAAAATTATTTTCCAGAACGCATGTGCTTTCGGTTATTTGAATATAATTTAGAAGAATTTTCCAGTAACATCCACATAGGCATCATTTGCCCGGCGATAGTGTCGTTGTCGTGGAAACGCATCGAATTCATCTGCACATCGACCTAGTGACCGAGTTTCCAACTAGCGACTGTCATTTCTAGTTCTTGTGCTGCCTCTGAACTCGATCGTGATATTGTCACATTAAATTTTCCAGTATATTATCAACTATAACTATTTGATATAAAATGCAAACGGCAATTTCATTTGATAAAGGCAACTGAAGAGATTAGAGCGTAAGAGGAATATAAAAATATATCTCGCAAATTTAAAATTTATTATTAAAAAATTACGAATAATAAAAATATAATCTTTATTTTTAAAATAAAAGGTGAGTAATGTATATTCCTGTGAATAAATTTCTAAACCGGGTCCAGACCGGGGATGAAACTCCTCAATCTGGAGCCGATCGGGGCCAGAGATACCCGATCTGGGTCCGGTCAGGGCCACAGCAAAATTTCTACACGGCTTTAATATTAGAAACTTAATATCTTTTATTTCTCACAATTAGAGAGGATGAAGATCTTTTTATAATAGTTAAGTAGGGAAAGCCATTTTTAGTAAGACCGCATTATCTGGGAAACAGTAAAGAAGTGGGAGTAAAGAGGATTTAGCCCCTTAAGAACTCTTGAGGATAATCATCAGTCTGTGTTCGTGCAGATATATCCGAGTTCTAAAATCCAAATTACCATTTCGTCGACTCTTTTTTTTTGGCTCTAAAGAGGAATTTGCGAGTAACAATGAAAAATTAGTGTCAACACGAAGTCGTTTTTCTTGGCAACATTTCAGTGATTTTCTGAGTCCTGATGGCTGCCAAGTTTTTTCTTGAAAATATAAAACAAGTAATGGGGCGAGAGCCTATTGTCTTGTAATGTCTCTTCTGTTCGACTTCACTGCAATTTCCAGTGCAGCCAATTGAAACTTCCGTATTGCGAGTCAGTTGTTATTTGTAAGTGCCGCACCAGCTTTTCTATTTCGGAAAGGGTTGTTAGATTTAATGATTTAATTCTGTTATTTTTTATATTTGCATACATTATACTTAGTGTAGATTTTCAATGATTAATAATTGCAATGTTTACAATATATCTTTTCGTGAGTTTTATAAAAAGCAGATAAATATTTTTTCATAATAAATTTGATTTTCTCAAACTTGTAATTACTGAAGTTTTTACGTAATTGGATTTTATTATTCCCTGATTGTTAAATAACCAAATATTTATTTCCAAATTTTAATTATAGGAATTGAAATTATTCACAAATTACAGGTAACCGAGTTTGTAAAATTAATCAATTGCCTATAGAGAACTTTACATTAATTTTTTATTTTAAAGGAAATAAATATTTTGCTTTTCAAACACGAATTTATGCAAAATGCAGAGTAAATAAAGTTTAATTAAATAAACGGTCAAGTAAATAAAGAGTTAATCAATACATTCAAGTGAAACAATGTCAAATTGAAAAAAATTATTTTCCCAAAACAAATCAATCTCAAATGAAAAAAAAATACAAATTCTGTAGAGTGGAAGAAATATGCATGAAGATAGCTTTTATTTGATTTGTTTGAAATTACTTGTTTTGAACAAAGAATTGTTTCACATGTGCTCTGTTTGTGATTGGGATTTTCGATAACCTTTTTATTCAGTTGGCAGAGTAATAAAGTTTTGTTTTTGCACCTTTTCTGTTAGATAACGTCCGTGTAAAAGCAGATATTTTTTTGTAAAAAATAGTTACTTTAAATGGTGGATACTCCTTCCTAAAAGTAAGATAAAGATATAAAATATACATATATCAAATTTTATGCTGTCGTACACATTTCTCATAAAATTGAACCGATAATAACAATTCTAGGCTATCGCGTTGTCGCCATCACTTGCTTTTTAAATAAACAAACAACAATGACTATTGACAAAAATTTAAGGATTTATCAGAAGAATTAGTCATTGAAATTTCAGTGATTATTTTTTAAAATCTGACTCAAAAAAGGAGTTTTTAGCAGTATTAGATTTATAAAAGAATAAAAAAAGTAGAACAGTTGGAAAATTCCCAACTACATATTTTCAATCAAGCCTAACCACAATTTGCAGTTCCAGCATATCGAAATATATAAAAAGGCTTTTGAATCCCTTTTAAAATTCGGAACAAATAACATTACCTCTAATATGCTCAACTTTACAAATATTTATAAAGATTGCTTATTTTTGAAATTCAATGTACACCCTTAACCCTCTTAAGGTACTGTTAAACTCCACGTTTCCAGAAATAAATAAAAAATCTGATCAGAATCAGGTTAGTGGAACAACCCCTCGCAAGGTCAGCCAGGGATGCTATGGAAATATCAACCACTAGACATCGTTCAGCAATCTGGGGTTATGAAAGAGCCCCCGTATCACATTGGACAATATGACTCCAGCGTAATTTCTACCCACTTCCGTTTCCCGGAACGTCGGTGAAATAGCGTCTTCCGTTTTACAGAACAGCCGTAGATTGCAGGGTGAAATATATGGAAGGGGTAAATATCAGGTGAAGAAGGGGTAAAACGGAGGCAGGAGGGCTGGGAGGAGGAACGTTGAAGGTAGAAGGCAGGAAGGAAGAAGCTGGAAAGGAAAAGGACCAGCTGGAGGGAGGTTGCCTAAGGGGGTTGGTTTAGAGAGTGGGTGGCTTACTGGAAAGGAGTCGTGAGTAAAATTCGCAGAAAGACTCGAGACTCGAGACTTATCGTTGTGGGTAATGCGAGTCTTTTAGCAGGATTCGACGCCAAATATCTACTTCGACGAAGGTGGTAAAGTAGGTTGCTCGAGTGTGGGTGAAGATCCACTGGCCCCAGTATCTCTCTTCACCCCTTTTCCTCGAGAAGTGGACGATCTCGTGTCAGTGGCCCCAGCTAGTGCTCCCCCGTCCTGGGCTCGTGGCTCTCGTCCTAGTTTCCCGCGTTGCCTATTTCTACTCCCCGCTCTCTTTCTACCCCATGATCTCATCCCACCCTCACCCCTTAATATGAGTATACATCTGATTCGCTTTCTCCTTCATTTTCCACCCCTTTCACTCGTTTCCCCTCTTTCGAAGCCTCATCAAACTCAGGTTTGAAAAAGCCATTGTTTCGAGTGTGAAAAAATCCATTCTCCCCCTTCTGTGCCTGATTGTAGCACCTCTATGATGTCGATCATTGTAACTTCGAGTGATGCGACAATTTTATAAAGAATCTACAGTAGGGTGGTCCTTATTTACTCTTGGTGGATTTTTTTTTCGAATATCTTTGGTCTCACCCCCCCCCCCACCTCTATTTTGTTGGAATGACCAAAAAAATGATCTCCACCAAATTTTAGCGAAATCGGTTAATTTCATCGGAATTCTTTGGCTCTGTGGAATTATGATCATTAAACTATGTTGAAAAAATATATCTAATCGAAATTTTTTTTTTAATTTACAAAATGTCGGAATCTTAAATTTGAACCAAAATTACAATTTCCACAATTAATAACAAAATCTCGTGAAATTCCTACAAGAGACAGATTTATTTATTAGAAAGCACATGATGACAATGAAAACTCAAAATTTTGGAAAAATTCAAGATGGCCCCCCAAATTTTTTTTAAATACTGATTATTTCTTTTTTCTCGATGGCGACTTTTCAGATGTCAATTAAAAGGCTACATTATTATAAACAGAGAGCGGACGAGCCCCCCTATGAAGTTGCGCACCGAGCTCCGGCAGGCTCCCTCATTGGCCAGAATGGCTCGGTGCGCAACTTCATTAGGGGGCTCGTCCGCTCTCTGATTATAAAGAAACATATTTTGTAATGCACGAAAGTCAAAATTTTGAAAAATTCAAAATGGCGCTTTATGTAATATTCCAAAATTCGTATATTCTATGCTTTCTTCCAATTTTACAAAATTTTGACTTTCATGCATTACAAAATATGTTTCTTTACAATAATGTAGCCTTTTAATTGCAGGCTCGGTTCACTCCGTGGAACTAATATGACAGGATCGTGCGCCATCTAGGAGGGACACGGAATTATTAATAATGAGCATGTGTTAGTGCAAAATGCAAAATGCAAAATTAAACAGACAGAAGGAGGAAAAGTAAAGAAAAAATGTAGTTTGACATCTTGCTTCTTATTTTCCAAATTCTGCTTGTTTAATTTTTGCATTTATTCTTCTGAAGGAATAAATTGATGATGACATTAATCTAACTGACATTAATTGAAAATAAAAGATACCAGATCGACGAATGTTTAGAACTTCCCCTTGCCCTTCGGGGTCTAAGTTAGTGCGCCACCTTCGAGGGACACCGAACTAATCTAAGGAAATAATAATAATAACAATTTGCCATTTCGGCCTCTGGGAGTGAACCGAGCCTGTTTAATTGACACCTGAAAAGTTGTCATCGAGAAACAAAAGAATAATGTGTTTTTAAAAAAAAATTGGGCGGCGATCTTGAATTTTTTCAAAATTTTGAGTTTCCATTATCAACACGTGTTTTCTAATAAATAAATCTGCCTCTTGTATGAATTTCACGAGATTTTGTTATTAATTGTGGAAATTGTCATTTTGGTTTCAATTTTAATTGGACACATTTATGAGGACAAGTTTATGAGGCCCTGCAACCTTGATCTAATAAATTGCATAGAAATTAACGAAACTTTTAGAGGTAAGAAGGGCTTAAGGAAAGCTTAGGGAAATTTGGATTTACCTTTTGAGAAAGTAAATAATTAGAAAATAAATTATTGAAATGAAGCCAAACGAGAAGAGTTCCAATTGTAGGATTAATGAACTCCCAGAGGAATTGGAGAGATAATCCAGGGAAGCTTCTTTTGTATTCAACCACGGAGAAGTTTGGGAGATTTACTTGTTATGGGAAATAAGAGAGTGCAACATGATTGAGGATGCAGAGAGAGACTGACAGGGGGTGGTTTGGGAAACGGAAGGAGGGAGTCATGGTTGATGAGGGTCAGGAAATGTCCAGGATCTGACGAAAGATTTTATGTAGGTCAGAGAGTTCTAGTTTAATTCAGGAGGAGATGAAAACTCACCCAGAGACGGGAAATGATTGGCACCCCTTCACACTCTCTCCTGATTCGAGAGAGCGATCGATACGTATTAGAGTTTACGCGCCAACGATAGAAGTTTATTCGCTGGATGAAGTGTTTTTTCATAGAGGAAAAAAGTTTTGCACGTTCGTGCAAAACTTGAAAACATGCATAAAACTACTTGATAAAAAGAAAATTATTAGATTATAGAAAAAAAAACTGGTCTGGTTTTTTAACGGGGTTAATCTTAAAGAAATGGATCAATTTACTTTTTAGTAATGAGAAATATTTCAGAAAATCGTGAGCAAAATTAAATATCGAGTCTTCAAGAATCAATAATAATTTATAACTGAAGGCCTTATTTCACAATAATGAGGAGTTTCAAATTGAAAGTTATCGGAAAATCCTTAGATTCTTTTATCAACTTTTTATGGAACATTTTCCAGACTAGTATTAAATCCTTTACCTATGAAGTCCTTTTTCTCTTCTTAATCTTTTGGAATCTTTTAGAATTCATCTAGAAAAGATTTTTTGAAAAAAGTAATACAAAAGAATGTTAAAATAAATATTTTATATCGAATTACGCCAATTGTATGATTTAAAAGTATATTATTATTAAATTTAATAGAAGAATAAAAATTTAAAAGCTGATAAACGTCGTTGTTTGCAAATTTGGGTGTGAAGAGTATAAAAAAACTGATGAGCAGAAAGAAGAAGATAAGTGAGATCTTATCCCAGTTTCCCTTAAGTATGATTTTCTTAGAAACTCTACACTTTTCCTCAACTTCTAAGATCGAATTCGTTTACCATGATGAGCGACATTGTTCCCTAGCGCAGATGATTAATCATCCTCTTGACGAACGAAGAAAGAGGAAGAAGTAGAAGAGTTGCGAAGAAGTGTAAAGGAAAAGGGGATGAGATATATATGATGAGTTGGGTTCAATGAAGAATACGCTGTCTGATTTATCTCTCACGTCCACCTCGCTCACAACTCTCGATCACTACGACACAAGTCTGTTCTTCCAGTTTTAAATCCCTTGAGATTTCTCGAATCAAAGACTTCGAAACGTTCCTCCAGACTTGGAAACTACCCTCTTTACTGTTCTCGATTCTTTTTGTAAAGAAGAAAGCTCTTCATTCATTTTTTTTATCGTTCTAAGTGAAGATTTAAAGCTTTCAATTAATTTTATTTTTATTCTCAACTTTTAAACCGTTTTCAATTTCAATCGTGATGTCAAGTTTTTAATTTTAATTAAGAGCAAATAAAAGCATCTGGTGAACAATAATAAAGGATAGTATTTTCGAAGGGTAACTTTAGTGATATATATTCCGCCAACTTTTTCGTAAATAAATAAATAAATTATATTTTGTGCAGTAGGCACCGGTGGGTAAGTCTTTTCCTCATTGATGTCTGTCACGCAAAATGTATTGTATTGTATTTATTTACGAGCAAATTGGAGGAATATGTATGGTTAATGCTATGCCTTTCATTTGTCTCCTAACTTCCATTTGTCATTAAACCAAAAGCATGTGAGTTTGGAAGATATTTTTTTAAGTTGAGAAAGGTAAGAAAAAAAGATGAGCGCGAACAACCCTTACGACAGCAATGTAAGATTGTTTGTTAGGGCAACTCGATATCTCGTTTGAAGGGAAAAAGAGCAGGCGTGAGTGAGAAGGTTTTTATTTCTTTTTTTGGGATTTCCCCGCTGGATGTGTACATTGTCACTGATGGCCTGAGGATGCTTTTCGAACGTCAGGATCAGGACTGTGACAGCAAGCCAAGGTTTATTTGGGTCAAAGATGTAAGACACGAAATCCAATCAGCAAACACAAAGAAGAGAGATACTTTAAAAGAACTCAACACCTGCATGGTATTTCATAAAGCTAGAAATTTAAAGTTCGTCATTTTCAAAATTGTTACTTTAAATTTAATTACTGAGACTCTGAACAGACACACCACTCAACTTTCATTTGATGTAATAAAGTAATTTACTTTAGTTACTGAAAAGTGAAAAAAAAAAAAAAAAAAAAAACAGTGATGTATTTTCTATTTCAATCAAAAATACAGAAAATTGAGTATACATCTAAGTTAACATAAAAATATTAGAAATGGGTTAGTTCAGTGAAGACTGTTATCACTGGACTTTGATATGATGAAAATATATGCAAAATTGCAAAATGAATTAAAATGTATAAAAATCAGATTCCTTCTTTCATTTCGAGTCCGGCCCCGTCAAAGTTTACATAGAAAATCCGATTGAACGTCTTTTTAATTTATTAAAAATCGATTTGGTGGAAATTTCAAATTTTGGTGTAACTCAATGTTAAATTTTATGATTTCCTTTCTGAAAGTAAACATTTGCATAGATGGTAAAAAGCGGATACGTGGAATCTAAAGAAAATATTCGTATTTGATCTAACTGTGTTATAAGGAAACGCAATGCTTGCCCCTGCATGACATATATGTACATCTGCATTGTACAATTTTTCTTTTCTTATCCTCACAGATCATTCAGTTCTTCTTACTCGTAGTATAAAATTGTATAAAAAGCGCTACGTCTTCTCTCCTGAGAAATCGCAACGTGCATGTTAAAGTTCTTCTTTATGTAACACCTAGAAAGGAAAGCTAATTCACAATTTCAGAGCCAACTGCTGTGATCGTCTTTAAAACATGTCGTAAGGACGGCACTTTTTTCTTTGTTCAGTCCAGAGTTTATAAAGTTATAACGGCTTATCTCTTCGGATTTTCCCTTCTTCAATCAGACACTTTATTTTTTTAAAGAAATGAAGAAACTTTTAGATCCTTTGTAGTGTCGAGTTTTACGCAATTTAATAAAAAAAATAACAGTAGGAATTTTATACACATGAATGAAAATAAAATACAAAAAAATTGTATAAAGCTAGCAAAAATGCATAACTATGTCTGTTAGTTTTTGGTTAGCCTTATGTCAAGGCATGACACATTTCCTCAGAGCTTCCTGAGGAATTGCGTACACCGGAATTTCCCACGAATTTCCGAGGATTTTCTCGCAAAACTGCTTTCGTGGAAGAGGACATAAAATACGTCCAAAAGAAAAATAATAAAAACATCGCTGCATATTTAATACTTTATGTTCAGTGTTACATAAGTGAGTTAAATTTAAATCAATATAGCAAAAAAGAATATGAAGCATGAAGGACACAAAATACGTAGAGCATTATTATTTTTATCTATGATAAATACACTCGATATATCATTTCAATATTTATAAGCTCAGAATTGAGATCAAATTCTATTGAAGTAATACTGAAGTAAATTTTCTTTTGAAATTTAATTATTATTCATTCATTCGAAGAGTGCTTCATATACTTATGCATATTCGTAAATATCATTTTACAAATCCATTTTTGTACGATCTCATTAAAATATTCTTGAAGTTTTAGAAACCCTGGAGAATCTTTTCAAATATTTCTGAATACCTAGCTTAAAGTCATTCGCATTTGCAAAATCATTCAAAATGCACTCATATCTACATAATTCAATGAAATATTATAAAAAGTAGTTGCAATTTATCTTAATACCTTCAACTCTTATAAATCCTTTGAAATTACATTTTGTTACACACAGCTTACTTAAGACGTTTCCTTAATAAACTAATAATTTCGATCATATTAGGAAGGTTTATAATAAAATATTAGAATTTTGTAAATTTTGAGAAGAAACTTAAATATCTAGTATTCTTTCTATAAGTAAAAAAAATCTATTTCAGCAATACGTGTAGAAAAGTAGACAGATCGGGAAAGGTGTGACTCTTTTTTGTTACTTCGTTTCACCCGCGATTCAACATAATTGAAGAAGGTTCGCGAAAAAAGGAAACGAGAAAATTACGGGGAGCGGCCAGATTCCAGTTTCGAACCTAACGAAATGAAATGAAACACTCAACTGAGGTTTCTAATCACAAGATAGTTCGAGGTCACCACCTATTCATAGATAGCGAATTCCCTCAAATTTGATCATCATTAGTAAAACTGAAACATGAAACACAATTCTCTCCGAGCTTCTCTCTCGCCAATGACAATCCGGGTAAATTTTTTGCGTGTCTGATCCTTTCAAATATTCTCTACTGCGACACTGACACCTCACTTAGTAAATGGTTTCATTCATCCTTTCCACTCAGTTAAAAGAATTGTCTCAACAATTCCGGAATGCTCACTATATTTTTTCTTTTTGTTGACCAGTTTTTATAATTCTCTCATGCACTTTCCTCGCAATAAAGACGAGATTCAAAGAGAAGAGGGATTTAAATCGAAAGAAATTCAAATTCAAATAGATTCTTGTTGAAAGAGTTTTAAATTGAAAAGAATTTAAATTACAAGATAATGTAATCAGTAGAGAAAAGGTGCAAAAAAGGGGATTGAGCGAAAATAGATACGAAGTATTCGTTCGTCTCAAAGATACACGTATACCGTCAAAACATGCCACCCCCATCGTTTTATTGATCGAGCGGAACAGACACCGGGTTTAACATTCTTGCAAATTCCCGATTCAAATTTAAGCTCTTCAGTTCAATTTTTAGACATATTGTTAAGGCAATTCGATAAATGAAAAGTAAATAAAGGTACTTACGTTTTTTGAAAAGATCCAAAGCTTCTCAAATGAGTGTTGATTTCCAGGAACCACAATGTGCGAACAAGGTGTTACGGCAAGGCAACCATATTGAAACAGGGCAGCGCCACTTGCGGTGGTCATTGAAGTTTCCGAGCTTTAACCTCTCTCTCATCTACCCACGCGTCAATGTGTAGTGAATTAAATTTATGCCAAGCTTATACTTAGTATTTAAGATAACATCATTAGGTTCATTCATGCTGGTCGTAACGCCCTTTCCGAGTCCCATTTAATCATAAGAAAACAAAACAAAAAAAAATCAAATAAATGGGGACCTATTGCATGATGATATTAACTTTTTATTATATATCTTCTTTTAATTCTGCCTTATAGCGTAAAATGACTTTAAATGCAGAAAATGAGCGTTTATGAAAGATGTTAAGTTAAAGGGAAATTCTTTGGAACCAGTATAGTTGGAGCCAGTATAGTTAAAACTGTAAAACAGTAAAAGCTGAACAAATAATGTAATCTGTGCAAAGAGTGTATAGAAATTTGTATGACTTAGTCTGGTGCAGTGCCAGAAATAGTAAATCGGACCTAAAGAAGTTAATGACCCCTTTAAATGCATGTGCACTCCACTTTTACCTGAATGTATAATCAAATTTTAACCCGCTTTGCTAAATTTATTCAAACACGGTTTTATAAGTAAAAAGATTCAATAAACACAGAAAAAAAATCTAGTTTTTTTCCGTGAATTACATCTGCTGGTATTTCTAAAGTAAAGCACATAATTTTATTAAATAAAACTAAAATACCTGCAATTTCCAACTCAGAGTGTCTACTAAATTTTGCCCACGAAATTCCCAGACAATTCCCACATTTTTCCCGCTTATAAATATAAGGCCCTTTTTTTACGATAGAATCATCATACAATACATAGCGGGTTGCGGCATGCGTAATTTGCTCAATTGCAATATGAAGATATTTACGATTTTATTACGATAAGATTTACGATTTCTATTGTAAGGATGGTTTTAATTCCTATATGCAAAGGCGAATTTTGTCAAAAATTGATATCGGCATGTGACATGTAATGCCGTTATCTATGAGAAAGTCGTGCTGGATGAGCTTTGAGTTTCTCTGAAGGATCCTTTGGATAGATATCTACTCTGCTCATGATGCCGAAAGGCTCATTGAGTCATATCTAATCGATGTGCCTTACCAGAGTAGCGCGTGAAGAGGCCGAATTGAGATTTTGCTAATTCAGCGACCCCCTTCTACCCTTTACTAAAAGCCTTTCTAAGCCCAAGCGCTTTTTAAAAGTCCTTTATTTTATGAAGTGACTATTCACTCAACAGGGAAAATTTTACAGCAAATGATTCAACCTCTTTTTTAAGCCACTCTTATATTTTTTCAACGTTGTCGCCTTTTATAATCATTTACATCCTTCAAATGATAGAGCTACTTACTAAATTGCTAAAAATATTTGCCGAGCTATTCGTTTATATCGGTTTGCAATATATAAAATCTGGAATAAATTTAATTAAGTCAGGATTCCAAACAAGATTTGCACACCTCAAAGTGCACGGCTTACAAGAAGCTCAAATAACATTCTGTATCTGGTTGCACGCAGGTACTGCATTGTGTCAGCTGCTAAGAATGTGGTAGACCCAAGTCGTCTACATCCGGTGATATGTCTCTATTTCTCAATCCAGCTCCCCTTTTCTCTTTCTCCTCTTGGGTTCAACCCCATTTCTACTTCTCCTAAGTTACTTCCGCCACGGAGTCTCGAGGGATCTACTACTTACCATGAAAATAATAAACGTGAAAATTACTCGGAAGTATAACTCAGAAGAAGTCTTAACCGTTTTAATTAAA
Source organism: Synergus magnus (assembly GCA_032275165.1). Taxonomy (NCBI): domain Eukaryota; kingdom Metazoa; phylum Arthropoda; class Insecta; order Hymenoptera; family Cynipidae; genus Synergus; species Synergus magnus. The sequence goes on along the minus strand of JAUESH010000015.1, from coordinate 3,131,404 downwards.
ATCTTGCTTGAAGAATGTCTGTCTGGAAGTTGTTCTACTTTCGGCTGGTCGCTAATCGTCCGAAGAATCACGGAGATGCTTGCCAAGTCCTTCGCTATAATTTTCATTCATATGGAAAGTCCGTTGTACTTCCACAAATAAAGCCGTCTACCCTGCAGGTACTTACAATGAGCAGCTTATCTACTTGAAAGCTCTGCAGCCAAACTGCTTAATTGACATAATATTTTTCGATGCAGCTACGCTACATTTATGCCCTACAAATTATTGAATAATATTTCTAGTGCCTTAATTGTAAATTATAAAAAAATGTAGTGAGAATTTCAACTGTATCATTTCTCTTTGTTAGTGAAGGGACATCAGAAATAACTGAGTTGCAAATGGTAATGAGAATTCATATGACAAAAATGGGTTTCCAGAGTAGCTTTTCACAAAATGGCTAATAAGATATAAGTTGCATTTAGTTTGGTAACTTCATGGTCCGGAGGCAGCATACCTCCACCTATATTAAAATTTATATTCCCGGACGTCCGATGCATACATACAGGCAACGCATCGTGCGCGCTAAGGGAATTGTGCCGTTAAAATCGAATTTCACGGCTTTCCGACAAGTATGTATAATGTATATACACTGGCGCGTATATACATATATATATGCATATGCATCTACATTTTACGTATATGATGATGCCTATGTGCCGCATCACATTCAGGCACCCTCGCGAAAAATGGCAGTCAATTAAATTATTTTTACTGTTTTACGCTTTTAAATGGATACAGCAGAGATAAAATAAATTGTGCTCAATAATAATCAGAGTATCTACTAAATTTTGCCCACGAAATTCCCGGACAATTCCCGCTTATAAATATAAGGTCTCCCTTACGATAGAATCATCATGCAATGCATAGCGACATGCGTAATTTGCTCACTTGCAATATTACAATTTATTTAAAAAATTATATTTTGGAAATTTTAAATAATTTTTAATAATTTCGATTTTAAGTAAGAAAAAAGTCGGGCAGCTGTGTTGTAAAGAAGTGTCAAATAAAAATATTTAGATTGATTATTCGTAAAAGTTTTTTTAAACCGGAAATCCACTTTCCGCATCAAAAATAAAATCAAGAACAATTTCCGGATTTTTTTTCAATTTCCGGATTTCCTTAAATTCCCGCACAGTAGACAACCTGAGAATGTTTCCTATCAACGTAGCGGATTTATTGAGGAAGACGAGTCACTTTTATGTGGCTCTAGTCACCTCACCTAAATAAAACAAAGTCTTTCTTTACATTATAATGCAAGTTTAAATCTTTCTTCCTTATTTCTAAAAAATGAGTGCAGAAAAAAATATGATTGGTTATTACATGTATATAACTTTTGGCTACAAGTTCTAGGTATGGTCTAAGTGTTATAGGTAACTTGATATTAAATGAAGTGTGAAATTCAGTTAAAATTTCCAGAAGGAGAGAAGCACATCGAGGTACTTCAGGATGCTTTAATCAGTCGTCAGTTCCCAGATACAAGTTTCCTTGACTTAACGAGAAGCTTTGAAAATCGCACGACAACAGAAACTTTGAGTTCGCTAGCTTTTGAACTTCTGTGCTCTCCACAACCTTTGATACGTCCTTCATATTACAAAGGGATGTAGAGGACATTCGCATAAGTGTTGTCAAAGGGAGTAACACCCAGACGAGTATCATTCCTAAGTATGAACAAATTTTTTTCCCTCGTACACAAAAAGTGCTACGTTGCACTTTTTTATTGGCTGAACGATATATCTTATTACCAAAATATCAGAAATTACTTTAAAAATCACGTAAAAAGATCTGTTGAAATAAAAATCTTAAGACAAATGAAGTTGCCTTGCATTATATTGAAGATCATCTCTCAAGAGAACTTTTCGCTGGTATAGTGTACATAAAGGGAAAATGAAACTGCTGCTAAGAGTTAAAAAACGTAGGAAAATCACACGGAAAGAAATATATTAACAATTTTTATTAAATTGTGTTACAGTTTAGGGAAACGTGGCACTGGTGAGAATTTTTCATACTGAGAATACACTTAATAAGAATCATATAATAATAATAATACTGAACACTCGGACTCATATATAGTTTAGTATCCTCAGTACTAAAAATTCTCACCGGTGACACGTTTCACTAAAATGTAACACAGTTTAATAAAAACTGTTAATATACTTCTTTCGGTGTATTTATTTGAAATCTTTAATTTTATCAAAAATTATATATTGCACTTTCATAGTTTTAATGTGTTTTATAGAATAAGGAAATATGGGGAGGGAATAGATTGCCCCATCACTGTTTATGTCACATTTTCCTTTTCTCATGAAAATAGAGTAAGGTAGTCATTAACATTTTTCCGCTCAGGGTTTCACATATGTGTAAATATGTTTGCCCTTTAATTTCAAGCTTGCTCTATATACATTTAATTAAATCAAATCAAAGAGAATAAAACTGTAAAATTTATACTTTTTTTCATATTTTAAGACTATTTTACGTACTTGATTTTATACGTGTGGAATATTTTTTATTAACAAGGGGAATAAAAAGAAACTGTAGATTTTCTAAATAAAAAATATCAGATAAATTTTTTTTATTGCAGGCTGAATATTTAGAGTATGTAATGTTCCCTTCAAAGTGTATAAAATTTTAATATTGCATAAAGTCAAAATCATAAATCTTTTATTATTTTCATATTTTTACTTTTTATTCGTATTGTAGCTATGAAATTTTACTTCTTCATTGATATAAACCGAAAAGAAAATGGAATATAATCATTAATCTTCCTATAAAAACTTCTGTGATAGATAAAAATAAAATAATTAAATTTCTCCATAGGAAAATATTTTATGATGAAAGAAACACAATGAGTTTTGGAAATTAAAATTAAATGGATTGGAAAGCGAGTTTGTTAAATTTAAATTTACACTAAGAAGAGAAGTGCTTCAATGGAAATTCGAAGGCGGATAAAGATAAATAAAACGTGAATTGAATAATCGGAGATAAACTTGGAGTAAATTTGAGATCAAGTATCTTTTTCTGTATCCTGGAGTATTGAAAACAGTTATAAACCTATCTGAAAGAGTTTGTCTTTTCCAATACCAAGTGTTAAAGAGGACACTTGAACCGGAATTCAAACTGGTTCCAATCCCTGAATTGGGTTAAAATGAATAAAGTCAGTAACTTTGAAGAGCAGAAAAGAAAGAGTGAACCAGAAAAGAGTAAAAGAACATTCAAAGTAGGGTTTACCTGGACGGGGAGTGGAATTTAGAATAGATTGAAGTGAAATTCTAAAGTTGCTTCAAAAGTTAGTTAGTATTCACAAAGTAGGAAAAGTAAAAATGATTGAGGTCACTTCAGCAAGAAGAAGATTTTACGGACGAATTGGTGTGAATTAAATTGAAGAGGGGTGTTTTCCGGTCTGATAAAGTTTAAACTAAAGTATCAGAAGGGAAAAAGTGACATGAAAGATGCAGTATGAGGAGAGGCAACTGAAGCTGTCCCCAGGCGAAGAAGCCTTGTGAAGAAAAGTAAAATTATTATGAGCAAGAGTTTCATTAAATTAGTTTAAAGGGTCCTGTTTAAGGACGAGAATATAAAGAAGGGCTCTAGATGAAAATGTGATTATTCTTGGTGCGTAAAAAGAACTTGGCGTGACAAATTTATGTCAATTAAACTGTAGCAAACAGCATTAAAAATAGGAAAATAAAATTAGAAGTGGTGGAATGGGATGAAAGAGATAACTGTCCTTCATACTATCCACAGATTTAGCCGACCGAGAAAATAGAAGTAGTAAATTAAAAATAGAAGTTACTCGCACAGAACAAAAAACTACCCTTAAATCTTATCACATCAACGAATATTGTAGTAATAATAACAACTAAAACTAGAAATCAGAACTGCAAAAAGAACAAGTAAAATAAATTGCTGCTGTGAAGAAACTTCAGTAAGTTAAAATCTCTTTATGTACAAAGTACATGTTGAAGTAATTTTTTTTCTTATTTATACATTTTATAAAACCTCCTTCATTAATTTTCCTCATTATTGATATTATTAATTGATAGTAGAGAAGAGGCAAACATCTAGAATCTAAAAATCTCAATATTTGATAACTCTCACAACTCGGGGAAATTATAATGTGTCCTAATTTCGAGAGTTCATTCCTTTCATACCAGGGTGGTTTAAGATGCAAGTTTAAATTGTAATATAATATATATTCCCGTAATCTTTTAATTCGAGAATGAGAAAGAACATTAGAATTGCAAATTACCTTTTATAATTTCAGGGTTTGATTGCTTTTATGAAGGGTGTCTTGGATTAAGCTCTGCAATCTCCAGCACAATGAACATTAATGTCCTATTAATTTTTTACCAATCCAAAAAACGACGGGTGTCATTTTCTTCATATATAGAGGTATAGCTGACATCTAATAAATTAGATGTCGATGAGATTTTTCTGTTATAAAATTCTAGAAGACTTTCCTAAAGTGTCAGAATTAAAGTTAGATACTAGCAAAAGTTGGAGTTGAAGTTGGAGTCTGAATTAGAGTAACATTCGAAGATAGGGTCAGAGATGAAGTTTGAATGAGAGTTAAGGTTAAAGTTAGATTCAAACTCCTGGAACAAGAGAAGGACCTCAATCTCGTGAAAATAGGATTCCTTGTTAGAAGTGCTGTCAAAATACGAACCGAAATTTGGTAGGCCACAATGTGTAACCGCGTAATAGATTGCGACGCGAGCGCCACTGTCAGTAAATCGATGCGAAAGGCTCGTAGGCTCTCTCTCTCTCTTTCTCTCTGATTCGTTCGGTCGTCCTCTGCTTCTGCCACCCCTGAATCCACCCTCGCTCCCTCCCACTTTGCTACCCTCTCTCTGGTAAGTTAAGCTCGCATTTTAACTCGCCTCCGCGGTTCAGCGGAGTTCAGTCGTGCTCACGTGCATCGCAAGCTCAGTCGTCCTCCTGCAAGCTCGACGTGCAACACGAAAATTCTCGCGGTAGCAGTCACGCTCGATGTTCCCGCTCTCGAAGGCCTACACATCCTTCAAGGTAGAGCTTTCCCAATTTTTTCCTTTCTAAATTTTTTCTATTATTATTTTTTTCTATTTATTTTCCCCCACCCTCTGTAATTTTTAAGTCTATTAAGTGAGAGAAGAAACTTTTCCCTGGATGCTGGATATTACTCTAGTGCAATTCGAAATCATTAAACACGCTTTGGATTTTTTTGTGTTTTTTTAAAAATGTAATTACTATATTAAGAAGTGAAATTGATTACAAGCTCTTTGTATTTTTTATTAATTTAATAATAATTCTAAGATAAGACCTTTTCAATTAGAAAGTGTTAAAGAGAATATTGTTGATGCTATATTAATTTTTCATCACAACATTTATAAGTATTGATTTTACTTTGAACTCAAAATTCGGAATTTTTAAACACAAAATTATAGATAAAATAGTAATTATTTATAAACATCTACATTCTTTTTAGACAATTCCGACTGTGAAAAATGATTTAGAGGAATTTCAAATCAGAATAAGAAAAGCTTTTATTTTCTTTTTCCTAGCACTCTTTTATTTCTTGGTGCTGTATCCTGACGTATTTCCATTAACCGTGCCTTCGAATACACGCGCTCAGTTTCATGAATGGAAAGTGTCTCTTCTTAGGCACAGTTTTTTCTAAACTCTCTTGTGTTACCTATTTCTCTCTTTCACTCTTATACTTCTCTACGTTTCCGACCCTTATTGAACCCGGAAGTTCGTTAGCAGTTTAGAGACGAGTGGATAAAGAAGGCATTGTAATTAATCATCTCATGATGTAAAGTGATTTTTCATTTTAACAGTCACGTCATCTCCCTACTTCATCATCACTGGCCGACACAATTTGTATACATGCTATGTCCCGGAAACCTCAAAGTTAGTTAGTACTTTCCACCCTGATGATAGACCTTAAGCAGTCTTGCAATGGCCGAATTCGTTACGACTACTTGAATTTCCGCGGATTCCCCACGACAGTTGATAACGAACTACTTAGCAGTGGAGATTCTACAAACAACAATGAATGCAAATACTTCTTTTCAATTGTGAGGACTTTGCTCCTTAGTATAAAATATAACATCTTATTGTGGCAAATTTATGGCAGAACCAATAAGGGGCTTTTCACTATTTTAAGTAGAATAATTCGTTTTTGGGAAGACCTTACAGTTTGACAATTATTCAAATTCCGCCTTACCTAAACTGACCTTATCTACTAGAATTTGTGTAACGTTACACAAATTTACTTTACTTCAGTAAAGCAAGGGATTTTTAATAAGTCACTTCAATTATTAAAAATATTTCGAGGACTATATCTGTTTACAAATTACAATATTCACAAAATCGATTAGCACTTTATTATTATAATTACATCTCTTGAAATATCGAGTTGAAATTGCAAGTTTGGTTCGACATAAAATGTGGTTTCTCCTTCAATATTTTATTTTTACCAATAGCTTTTTTCATTTTCGACCTACATAATTTGATATAGATTCAGGTAAAAAAAAGTTTCAAATTTCACTCTACGGTGCCTTTAGTGAAATTTTATTGAACTCTTGAGCTAGGCACCTGAAGTATTTGCTTTCAGAGAAGTAAATATAATAACGCGACTCGCTGGAGGAAAAATTGTATTCGTTGTCCACGAAGGAACGAATTTCAATTAATTTGGTTGATTGAAAATCTCTGTTTTCGTTGTTGTTGTTTCTTACGATATCCGAATAAAAGCAATCGATCTGCATTTCCAAGTACTTCCCTTTCCTGGTAAAGTTTCTGTTACTTGCTCGAAGAAGCTACTTTGAGAGATTTTCAACGTCGAGGGTGGCCTCGAGATTCTAACCCCCTGCTATCTCGATGGGAATCGCAAATAAGAACTCAGAAGTTTGTGGGATGGAGTTAGTGAGAAAGAAAGAGGTTTGGAAGTGGAGGGAAAAGGGAGGTGGTGTGAAAAATTCATTCCACGTTTATCGAAGCTTGAGAGTTTATTTCATTGCAAAATTTTATCTACAAACCTATTAATCTCTTTTACTCTGTACTGATACGAGAGATTTGTGTTTTCAGAATCTTACAAAGTGTGACTGTGACTTTACTGTATTTTTCTCTCATTTATCGTGCATTGTTTCATTTAATATTTAAATTAGTATCAATTCATTATAATACTCTCGAAATTAATTCATTTAAAATTGAAGAATTAGGGATTAACGATTTTTTAATTGGAAGTGTTATTATTATTATTATTACTATTATTATTTCATAAATTATTAATAATTAATTATTCTTATAAAATTGTTTCAATCCCATTGTTTAGTCTCCTGTGGAACCGACATTGGCTCTAATGAAGCATAATGTATTTTAAATTATTATTTAATACACGGATTAACTATTACTTAATGAATTGATTAACATCCCGCTGCAAAAGTTATCTATTAATTTCAGCATTCAACTTGCACTGATAATAATTGCATATGAAAATAATTAATTTCCACGTGAAATTGTAAATTTTCCTACTTATTTAAGGGGTCATTCTAGTTTGGGCGTTTGAAAAAAGGCTATTTTTATGCATTTTTCTAGAGATTACTATTATAGTCATTGATATAAAACTTTTTGGGCTAATGAATGCACTCATAAATTACAAAAAAATGTGTTTTTATTTATTTTATTCTCTTTTTAAAAATAAAAATGATAGGTAAACGTTACTCCGTCTGGAAAAAAAATTTCGAATTTTTTTAGATTCTAGTGATGCATAACGAGCACATACGAGACGAGAAAAAAGAAAAAAATGTAACTTTTTTTCTCGAAAAATATCCGCCATTTTGTTATCTATGCATATATTAAAAATCATGGTTTGCAAGAGAGCCAATTGAGGAGTAACGTTTACCTATCATTGTTATTTTTAAAAAGAGAATAAAATAAATAAAAACACATTTTTTTTTTAATTTATGAGTGCATTCATTAGCCCAAAAAGTTGAATATCAATCACTATAATAGTAACCTCTAGAAAAATTCATAAAAATAGCCTTTTTTTTTCAAGCGCCTAAACTAGAATGACCCCGTAAAGTAAGAAATATTCAAGAGTTTTACATAAGTTATGTGTTATATTTTCTTTTCTGCAGTAATCTCAGCCGAAATTTGACTTTTCAATGAAATTATTCGAGACGCTTTTAAGGATGCCTGTCCAAGAAAGTTAGAACTGCACCTAAACACTTCCATGAAGATATGTTACAAGTTTGCAAAAGACCGGTAGAGTTTCAACCGTAACGAATACTGCACAGCTTATGCATTTTAATGACATCTTTATGCAGAATCTGTGACTGGTTACTTGGTTATTCTTCGTACCGTGCAGTAAAACACAGTTCTTTTACTTTTAACTTTATCGAATTTCCTATTAATTGCAATTTCTTTGGATAATCCTTATTTTTAATATTTCACTGTCATTTATAATCCTTGAATAACTTCACATAAAGATCAAATTTTTAAACTGCTATTCCTTTTCTCAGATTATAAAAAAATATTAATAAAGTAATTATTGGATTTAGATCTTAAGAGGAAGACGAAATATTGTTATTGTCCTTTTGTGCGAACGAGGAAGGTAACATTTTAATTAACCGCATCTTCTTAACACATAATTATGCGATCCCAGTTTTTTTTCTCCCTTTCCTTAAAAAACTCAAGAATTACTTTTTCTATATTTTTCTCTCTTTTCCTTTCCTTTTCTCATTCTCTTCTCTTCTTCTTGTATGTCCCTCCACATTAAAAAAAGCTTTCCTGATTACCTGGACTGAAGGCCGTAGAATGCATCTGAGTGAGTTCTCTGCTCCCTTTTCCCTATTACTGAATTTTCTTCGTCTCTGTATCTCATATATTCTCACTTTCTCTCTCTTTACTAGGATTTTAAAAGCATTCCTTAATTAAATGCACTTCAAAAACTCTTGCAATTTACATATCTTCGTGGTTAAGCATATCCTGTTCAAAATTTGCTTAAATTTCCAGAATTTTTAAATAAAACACCTGGACCCATTATGGCCTACCTAACGTGTTTTCTTTTTGTTTTTTTAAGTTGTTTTAACGTGAAAAAATTTGCTTTTAATTAATACTTGTGAAAAATAAATGTTTTTGAGTAAATAAGAACATAAAAATGTAACCAAATTTTTATTGACAAAGAAAAAAAAAGGACAAAATCAGAAAAGTGTGTTTAGGCCATATTGGAACCAGGTACCTTATATAATTAATATCGGATATTCGTTATACCCCCGATGCTTAAAATTCCTTTCAATAGCGCACCGATAATTGCAAATTAAAGCGAAAGTTTGGCAATCTGGTTTACGGATATCTCCGCAAAAAGTTCAGAAAATTAATTTCGAGAGGAATGGTACCGTATTATAAAATAAAATGAATGGGTTATCTATCTGATACTCCCATTTGACGATACTCTCATTTGGAATAATTTCGCCAATATAAAGAAACCTTGCATCTAATTAGTTCCGGACTAAACAATAATCACTATTACTACCTGAAACCACAAAATTGCTATTTACGGAATTCACAACGGGGTATGCAATTACAATTACAGTTACAATTACTATTTAAAATTTAACATTTACCATTTACCATTTACCATACCAAGTACAATATTTGTTTCGCGTTTGAAACTTCATTTCTGACTCGCCTTATTTCTCACAAGTTATTACTTGTGTCTGCAGTTTCAATTTAAACTCGGTCATTTTCTTTTCAAGTAAAATGAAGAATGGTAAAGAAGTATAATAGTAATCAGTACATGTTTAATATTTAAATTAACAATATTGCCTTTAACTTGAAGCGAAATTAAGTAAGAAAGTGGATAAGACAGTAATTTAATATTCTCTTTTATTAATAGATAATTATTTTCCGGAGTTACGCAAATCTCCTCTCTCAAAATTACCTCCTCAATTACACCTACACCCGGTTCCTACACTGCCAAATAATTAATTGCGGGACTCTAAAAGCTTCTTGTTAATAATTTAGAAATTCTTCCCTTTGGTTTACACACGACTTGAATAACCTTTTGGAGTTTATGGTTCATAAAAGTTGAGGAGCACATTTCATAAAATTTTAAATACTCTGAGTGAATTGTAGAGTATTATATAAGCGTAAGATCCACGGAAATTGATATGCAATTCGCGGACAATATTTATAATTAATTCGTGGATGGACGGACTGATTTGTTTGATATTGCACTGGCTCAGTGACCCGACAGTGACCTAGTTTCTCTCGCTTCCTGGTCTCGTGGATTTGCTCCCGATTCCAACTTCCCCATTTCATAGCTATAACAGCTCCGCTACTACTGCCCCAGCCAGTAAAAGAGTTGTCTATTATTGTCTGCTGTACTGGCATTTTCATGGCTTACCTTTTTGTAATCGTCATAAAAAAATATGCACTGGAAATGAAATAACTTGATTTCAATTCTCTCATTTTTCTGCTTTTCTACTCGCCCAACTAGCAATTAGCGCCAGCGCATAATTCGAACCTGTTGCCAAAATAATCAAATAGAAAGGGAGAAAAGACGATCTGGAAACAGATTCTTTATTCAACATCTACTTAAACAGGCGAATTTAAAAGCACATTCATAAATATATCTACATATAACTGATCAAATAAACATTATAACATTATAATGGTTTAAGTAGAAAAGTCATGATTGGTCAGACATAACATATTTATCTAAAAAATGAAATGAAAGTTTTGTATTTGTCGACCAAAACTAGAATGTACTAGGTTTTTTTAATGAAAATACATTATTTAATAAAACATATAATTAACTTTAAATTAAGTGAGAGTATTTCAGGTAAAGACTGCCGCACACTATTTGCCAATATACAAGAGATTTATGTGCAACGTAAATCATTAGAGCTTGGATGATATATCGTCCTTTCCTACAAGGTGAACGATTATCCAATCAATAAATAATACAATAGAGATATAATTAAAAAATTGTCTAATATATTTATATTAAAGAGATGTGATTAAATACAAAGAAAAGAGAAAAGAATTTGCGGAAATTGATTTCGTGTTGGAATAATTTATCACAGAATTTTTATGATTTTTTTATTTTAATTAAAGAAAATGATTATTTTCTTTTAAGAATTAAGTGAATTGTTATTTCTAGAAGAAAATTCGATGGCTTAATATTTAGCACCCGTTACAAGATGCAATATGTATTTTCTCCATTCCTGTCAAATGTATATTCGCGATTCACGAATCCAAAATCTAAAATGGATACCGTAGTAAAGAGTATATGGGTATGGAAATCGCTCCAAACTTTATAGAAGCTAGCACACAGCTGACAGGTATATAAACAGCACACCTGCACCATCCCTCAAATTGACTCTTCTATTTTGTGCCATCAACCTTCTTGAAACAATTTCAAAAAGAAGTTGAAAGAATATTTTTCTAAAAGAATTTTTTTATAATAATTCTCTGCTCACGAAAATTTTAAAACAAAACTTAAAGAAAGGTTTTTTTAAAAAGCTAATTTTTTTGATAAAACGCTATGACTTTATATTGATTTTATGTCACGTTTCTTCGAGAAAAAAAGCAGCAATGAGGAATATAAAAATAGGGCTTACGAGACAATCTAAAAATGAAGAGGGAGGCTTTTCTCCTCCTTTTGTGCCGATTATAGAAGTTTGGCAAACATTTATTTGGCTTTTTTTTCCATATATAAAAAAGCACTGCCGAATCACTCTCGTCTCGATGGATCAGAGTGGCTTCATATATGTATTATATGTACTATATGTACACACCTGTCCACATTCAAAATGAATCGAAGACTAGAATGACTGTTTCCCAATATTTTCCAAAGCTGGCTTCAGCAGTCAATCGAACAAAAGATATTAGGCAAAGAATATATGAAAAATTAGCTAAAAACTTCGAAGAAAAAGTTCTCATTGTACCCAATTTTTGTTCGTTATGGTGAAAAATGTAATATATAAAAAGGTCTTGGCAACTTCAGCTTTTTACGACAAAATAAACAATCTATAGACTCTACAGAGCTTCTAGAATTTATTGTTTTTTAATTTAAAAGACTATTTTTACCCAGCCCAAGGTGGTGATTCGGTGGATGATTTCAAATTCCTGGCCATTTCCCGGGTTTCCCGGTCAAGTTTTTCCATTTTCCCGTGCAAGTAAATGTTTTATTTATGATGGAAAAAATAAAAGTACTTTCTCTCTTATAGTATTGGGTTGAAGTTATCGACGTCTAATCTGATGAACTTTTATTATTTTTTTTACATTTATTGGATTAAGAATATAAAAAAAAGTTCCCAAAACCATTTTATTTTTATTTATTTACTAGCAGAAATTTACCCGGCGTTGCTCGGTATTTTAAGATATTTCAAGTGATTTTAAAGAATTTCATTTGATTTTAAAGAACTTCAAGGAATTTTAAGGGATTTCAAGAGATTTTAAGAGATTTCAAATGTACGAGAAGTTTTGAACGGTCCAATGAACGAAATAATTTTTCCTAATTCTATTTTATCCACAAATATTATTCCAATTAACAATAACAAGAGACATTACAATTTTCTTTCATACAGAATTATTTTCAATGCAAATGTGTCAATATTTTAAAACTGTTTCTAGTTTAAAATACAATCAATACAAAAATTCGTTCATTTTGCAAATGTGTCAATATTTTAAAACTGTTTCTAGTTTAAAATACAATCAATACAAAAATTCGTTCATTTGAACGTTC
>JAUESH010000015.1:3104733-3116348 GCA_032275165.1 Synergus magnus | reverse complement strand
GTGTTTAAAGTAGGGGGAGTGAGATATTTTCGGAAACTTGAGACTAAAACTCACCTACTCTTATATTCAAACCCAATAATGCAAGTACGGAAAGAAAAGAAACTCAAGATAAAGGAAAGCAATTTTATAGAATTTTTTTTCAAGAAAGTGTGCTTATTACATAGCAGCACAATATCCGATGCGTCAAGATGGAATATGATAAATTGCACGGCAGGTGCGACAGCTCTCGACCGTAAATATTTTGCTCTGGATTCTCTTTTATAGTGCCCGAATTGATTAAATTAAATTGAAACTGCAAACCAACATTTCCTGTACCACTAATTTTTAACGAAATCGTATTAATGCAGGATCTGATAAAAGCGCAAACCCACAGTTGCGTAGCTTTGGGAAAAATTATTTTCACGCAGAATTAACGAAGCGGATTTTATTATAAATTTAATTTCCATTTTATTCAGTCACTGAATTTATCTGGCGATTATTTTAATAAAAACTTAGATGTTCACTTTTATAAATATTCAAATATTTCATTTAGTTGATCATAACTGCTTTTATGGCATAATTTTTCAATTTAATGTGATTATATTATATAATAGAATTATGGTTATTAACATCCATCATTCTTGTGTGAATCACCTTTAGTGAACTATAAATCCTTGTTTCCCCCCAGTGTAATTTTTAAATTTCTTTTCCCTGCACGCACATCATGTAATACGCTTCAGCCGATACTATGTAGATCAGATAGTTAGAGACAACGTCTAACCCCATTGTACTTAATCCTATCGCGAATCACTGAAGCTCAGAAATTAGGTTTCCCATAGCTTGCTAATCGAATGCGTTTTCAAATTAGCTCATTTTCTGATAAACACATCCCGGAAATATTAAGGACAAATTAACCGATATAATAAATAAATAAAATTAATCTATCTAATTGTTTTTTTTTTATGGCAAAGAAGACTGATAAGTAAATCTGAATTGTTCTCTCAGAATGAAAGCAAAATTGTAATTTTTTTAGATTATTAGTAAATCAATATGGGAAGAGAATATTTAAGTGCATTAAAATATATTCTGATCCTCGTGACTGACTATATCTAGCTTCTTCTCTACTGAAAGTTTATCCGAACCGTGTTTAATTTAAATTGTAATTTTTTCAGATTATTAGTAAATCGATATAGGAAGAGAATATTTAAGTGCATTAAAATATATTCTGATCCTCGTGACTGACTATATCTGGCTTCCTCATACTGAAAGTTTATCTGAATAACCTTTTATGCCCTGAATATTAATATTTTTACGAATTATCTTTCAACCAGTTTATTATCAATTTCTTTATTCTTTATAATCAACATTCTATTGTTTATATTGCAAATTCTCATTTCAAAAGATTTTAAAATTGATCTAAAGAAAAGCGAATTCTTAAATTTGAAGTTAATCAAACAATACAGTTTTAAAAGAACAGTGACTGACTTTCTTTTGGAAAAATGAACATTGGATGAGGAAGTCACAAGGAAGGAATTTTGTTCTGACTAATGGAGAGACTGAGCCAACATTATTTCGCAAAACCGAGAGCTAGGCGAGTTTAATTCTTTTTTGCGACAACTTCGGCAAAACGAAAATCGGAGGTTGATTGAATAGAATGTGACCTCGATTCGGTAACCGTTGGTTTAGCAGACTCCTGAAAATTTGTTCTTTTTTATCATTCAATATTCTTAATCCAGGTTTATCCTTTTTGATTAGCTATCGTCGAGAGGTTCCTTTCTATCTTCTCACAGAAAAAACCAAGTGTAATATTTACCCCGATTTCAGGGTAAATATTACCTACAACAAGAATTACCCTCAGATGGGTAAATATTACCCTGAACATAGGGTACGGTTACCATGTCAACTTATTGTGCCTTCTTTTGTTTCGATGCGAAAAAATTAAATTTTATCCACTTGTAAATTACCCGCAACAAATTTTCCCTTCGGTTTTTTCTGTGGCTCGTGAACTCACCCTAAGACGAACTCTTTTCACGGTTTCATTAATCGCAAATAATATCCCTGCCCACAAAAGTCCTTGGATCGTCCGAGTGTCCCCTTCAATTTTTTACATTTTTTAAACATATAACTGGTCTTAATAAAAAACGAACCCAAATGACCTATCCCGTGTAGAAATCTTTCTGTGGTCCCGATCGGGGGGATTCAGATTGGGGATGAAAAACACATATATGAAACATACATTTTTTAATTAATATAAAAATTGCTCCTTCTCTTCTAAAAGAAAATAAATTAATGAACATAAGAATATATTAATGAAATATTCGAGCAATTGCAGAAGCAACTATAGGTCATTTATTTTCAAATTATGATTTCATTGGATAACAAAGAATTAAATGCTGTAGTACATGTACATTCTGGTTAAACTATTCTCTAAAATTACCCAGCAGTACCGTAATGTACAGTTTTACAAGCATTCTAGGACTTGAAAGCGCATTATGAGTACGGAGTTCAGCTCTAAAATATCAAGTACTTGTGCTATAACAGCAATACTGGATACAACACATTAGAAACAACATTTTCAAAAGCAGTAAATAAAGTACTTTCAGATCTCTAACTTGAATTACCAGAGAAAGTTACTCTATAAATCCAGTAAAAGTCGAAATTCAACGATTCATTAAAGGTCCCTTAAAGACCAAAGTTTTGAAGTTCCTTACTTCGTGTTTTCCAGAAATAAATCTCAGACCTCCGGATATAAACTGAATGGAACAAGGTTATTTTAAATACAAAGAATGATATCCTTAAGGGTGGATATCCTTAGTTCGCATCTAAAGTTCAAAGAAATGTTAGCGACGTACTCTGAACGCAAATTTAAAAATTCATGGAATCCATTATCCCTTGTTATGTTCGAACTTAAGAACGAAAGGACATAAAAGATAAATAAAGAGAAATATGACGAATATAAAAGAATATGTGAGAAATTGAGTGTATTTGAAAATGCTTACTAAAAAAAGGAAAGTAAAAAGTAGACATGATACAACGTTTTGCTCGAACATTTCAACTTCGATTTAAGTTTACTCCCTCCTTCCATCTTGAAACTCTAACGAGAGCTTAACTTTGATGGGACCGGGATTATTCCTGTTTTTTCTCAATCTAAGTTAAAGCTGGTAAATTCGCTTTTAGCTGTATACGAGCCAGTAGCCGAAAGCGTCCACTGAGGGTCGCATCTCTCATAATTAAGGAAGAAAATCGACCATTAGGTCACGATTCTAATCTCAGAAACTGGATTCTCTCATTAACTTTACCTATATAAATTTATATATATATATACATATATATCTACAGATTCAGAAGTTCATTAGAGTTTCAGAGATTTCAAATACAAGCAAATATAACTCGATTAAATTTTCTTTCTTTTCATCTTATCATTAACTGTTACCTAATTAGGTTTTAAGACACTTTGATTGAAATTAACATTAATAACGGGAACAAATACAAAAACTCACTCTTATTCTTTTTCGAATCTTTAATCCGGACGAGAATGAAGTTTGCAAAGTTTACGATAAACGAAAATTAAAATTCTTTTTTTTCTAAAACATGCAAGATGCAAAATTTTCCGGCGGAAAGTAGTTGTATAAAACCCAATAAATGACCCACCAAAGTTTGAACCTCTCTACATATTTAGAACTCACCCTACTTCACCCCTTAAACTTAACAAATTCTTCAAAATTACCCTAGTTCGTTGAATCAACATTTTTTTGCTGATAATATATCTCCTTAATGCTAAAAGATAATCCAAAAACTTACATCTCCCCAATTCAATTGGAACTCAACCCATATCATCCCTTAGACCTAAAAAATTTAACTTATCCTAATTCGTAGGGTAAAAATTTTATTGCTGATAATAAACCTTTTCCATGGTAAAAGACACCCCAAAAACGTTTACCCCCCCCCCAGCTCATTTGGAACTCACCCCATATCATTCCTTAGACCTAAAAAATTCACCAAAAATTCCTTACTTCGCGGGGTCAAAGTTTTATTGTTGATGATAAGTCTTCTCAATGCTAAAAGACATCTCAAAAAGTTTCATCCCTCTTGTTCTTTTGGAACTCATCTCTATGTCATCCCTTAAACCAAAAAGATTTGGTGAATATGGGGTGAGTTCCAAATGAACTGGAATTAGAGTAAATTTGAACTTTTTAGGTCTAAGGGATGATACAGGGTGAATTCCAAATAAATTGGGTGGATGAAAGTTTTTGGAGTGCTTTTTAGCATTGAGAAGACCTATTATGTGGTTGAAACTTTGGTGAGTCATTTATTGGATTGTATACAACTACTTTCCACCAGAAATTTTGGATCGTGTATGTTTTAAAAAAAAATTTGATTTTCGTTTTTTCGTAAACGTTGCAAACTTCAGTTTCATTAACCCGGAATCTCAATACTTTTGTTTATAAAATCTATTCATGTGAAACTTACATACATTGCATAATATTCCTTGCAGAAAAAATCGTTGGATATAAAGACAAAAATTTCCGTGAAAACATCCTCAAATAATTTTGCTATCCTTTCTAAAATTACTGGAACGCAAATTGCACTATTAATCACCAATAGTATAATTATACCCTAAGGTTCTGTTTTCGTATAATTAATAATAGCTCTATTTCCATTTGCAAAATTTACAGAGATATTTGAACATTTCCAATTAAATTTTATTACCTGTGGGATATTATTTTGATATATGATGATACATTGGAAATGAAATTTCGCAATCGCGGTAAATAGTGGGCATACGTTAATTATCAGTGGTACTAATAAAGAAGAGTTAAAACTAGAGAATGACATAAGAAACGAGTTTCTATTTAGAATGCCAGTAAGTCTGGAAGCGAATCCTGGAGCCTTGAAGCGTCCCCGGAGTGTCTTTTGCAAATCTGTAAGCATTGTTTTCACAACTTGTGCGAGATATGTATTGCGCATAACTATTTGTCGTATTCGTAGTCAACCCTCTTTGCTGAGCTTACGTATTATCCGCGGCAAAGAAGGTGGCTCAGAGGAAATGTGGGGAGCTTAGGGGGAAAAAGAAAAGGGCGACGGGTTCGGAGAATCAGGTGTTGGGCACGAATTGGGCACGAAAGACACATTTCCATCTACTCACCCCCACAGCCTTTCTCTTTATATTTTTCTCTCTGCATTTTTTGCATTCCATTCTGTTTTCTGCACAAAATTCTACAGGGGGTTACATGCAGAATGGCTTTATGCACACGCGGAAAAACAAAGCCACGCTGACACTGAAATTTCCCCCTCGCTAAGTTTTTAAAGATGGACACTGGAATTTTTAATCTTTCTTGTAACTTTTGATTTATATATATAGATTAAATATCTTGGTAAAATGTTGAATGAATGAGAAATGTAATAGTAATACATTATATTGTAGAAGTACATATTACCGTAGACTTATGTAATCGATAATTAATATTTATGGATCGGTATCCTGAATTCCATGATCTATTTTTCTCAATGATACTGTTATATTATTCTGCACTTAGCCTTAATGTCGTATGAGTTATCTTCAACGAGATTATAGGGTACATGAGATTTGAGCAATTAGCAATTCACTCGTTATGATACTAATATTATGCCATCATGCCATCGTTAATCCGATTAAATATCTATCCAACATACACGTAAAATATCTAATTAAACTATGCTTAATTAGAAACTAAACTATTTAGATGACAACAAAATCCTGTGTCTTATTTTGCTACCTTATTCACTTCTTTAAAATCAGTTTTTCAACATTTTCCCCTGTCTTATTGCTAGATTGAATGAACTGAAATTGAATATGCTTCACAGTTATCTTTTAATTACAATTATAATTACGAACAAAAGTTATCAATCAAACTAAATTTTCAATGTTTCATAAAGTTGTTTAAAATTGAAATGGACATCGAAAGATACATCTTAGAGATTGAGTTTCGCCTTTAATAATATAAGGGCGCTAATTAAATATCAAGTTTTCCTCTTTCGTATAAAACTTTCCCAACTGCATTCAAGAGTAATAAAGTGGAATAGTAGAACGGCCAGCAGCAATCATGTTGCTTAAAAAAATTGCGTGGAAGTATCAACGAGTTTAATGTGTTAAATTTAATATTATGTAGTTCAATTCAATTTGTAGAAATTTAAATACACCATTTTTCCATTCAATTTGAACTTTGGAGATTTCTAATTCAAAATCGTTTAATATTTTTAATGATTTAAATGATGCATTGCTTTATAAAATATCAAGGTTCGAATGAAATTTCAAAATTTGGAATTCTTGGAAATTGTCGGAAACAATCAGGTTTCTAAATGAACCGAACAAGAAAAGAAGTGGCGTATTACACAGTGTATACATAGGATGGGTACACACGAACGTGAGGAGCCTTCTAAACTTCGTCGATGTAATTTCACGTGTGCTCATGCAGAAAATAGCTTTCCAGCTACTGTTAGTCAATATTTGAATTACTTTCATTCCGACAAAGCATTCGGCAATATGGAATAAACATCGAAAGCACACAACATTATGAAACTCTTCAGTGTCAATTTTATACTCGTTTTAGAATAAATTATGTCAGGATAATATACTGTGTTAATTAAATTCAAAGTCAATGAAATGAAATAATTATTTTTTTGTAAATGCGCCAGTAAACTCGGACGTAATTGAATATTAAAATGATAATTTTAATTCGAATTTGATATTCTGGTAAAAATATATTTGATTAAATATCATACAATATGTATTCAGTTTTCCTTCGTAATATTGAAAGTAATTATTTTACTTTTAAATAATTCATAATGTTTTACACGGCGAATTCTTTAATTTGGAGGTGATTAATCTATAATTATTATTATTTTCAACTTTAAGGGAAAGAGGGTGTCACGCTTTTGTTTCGTTATTTTGAGACGTTTTCTACATCGAAAACAGTACGGTTATTCCACAGAGAGCTTTGTAACTTGCAAGACGCGAGTGTATTGTTTAAGTTAATGAGATGGCGCATCGACCACAGAGAGAGATAACAATAAAGGTCCGTAAGAAATTTAATTACCACACCGCCTACAGTATACACGAATGGGTACGTGCATTTCTATCCTAATTATACTCCGTCCTTGTACCAAACTTGACTTTCTTGATTATCCGACATTTTTCAAGTTTCAAAGCTACACGATATTGATTAGAATGTAATTAATAATTCTCCTCTCTTCGTTCCAAAATTAATTGAAGTATTCAAGTTCGAGTCGCAATACGTGACAAAGTTTCAAGTTCCAAGAATTTTCCTACAAGAATTTTCCTGCAAGAATTTCTTACAAGAATTTTCCTACAAACGTTTTCCTTATTCAGAGATATTTTAAGTTTTTTTTTTTAGTTTGAAAAGAATACCAGCAATTTCAATAATAATGAATTCTGTTACGCTTTATGTCATTCGAAAGACGAACAAAATAAGTCTGCATAAGGAAACTTTTGACCTACAAAAGAATCTCGCACCAAATACACAAGAAATGGCTTCTAGTAAAAATGCCCAGATTTAACATTTTTTTTTAACTATAGAAAATCCGAAAAAAAAAATTATAAAAATGGACAGGTCCTTTCCATTTACTCATTTTTATTATATAAATAAGAATGTTTCATCCGTCTGACCTTCCAACTTTAGAAGACCAATTCAAAATATGTGCAATATATTTAATTAAAAATCCTCTATAAAGAAATTTAAAAATTCTTTGAACTACCAAGCGAATTTAATAAGCTTCTTTTATTTACTTTATACGCGCAAATTTTGTCTTACGGTTCAATAATAATCGTAGAAAGCATCGCCTCGCGTGTGAAATTCACAACGACTGAAATTATTTGCCAATTGACTAGATTCGCCAAAAAGTCGGCAATCAATCGATAAAATCAGCCATCCGCAAAAATACCGATTCCGCCGTGAATCCATCACACTGAATCTTGCGGATTAACTCGAAAAAACATAATGATGGGACAGGATGAGCAAGGACGAAAGGTGGGAGAATAAAGAGTCGATGGGGGTGGCAGTTTGGATAATGTGGAGGGGAGGGGGGGGGGTGAAAAGTCGAGAGGAGAATGAAACAAGGGTGAAAGGTGACCTAGTTTGCAAAGGGTGGTTCAGGGTGGGCGATGCCCCAGTGTCACTGGTTCCTGGCCCGGTATGACCCGGTTTCTCCCGGTCTTTGCCCCGCTACCTACCTTTCAGTCTTCAAGTTGGGTAGGTTGCTCGGTAAATATAAGTTACATATCTACTTTTGCGAAAGGCTGCATCCTTACAAATCCAGATACGACCCTAATGAGCTCTCTTTTTCCTCCCCGCTTCTTACATAAATACACGCATTGCGTTCAAGGCGACAAATAGAAATCTACCTGTTCATCAGAATTTCATCAAAGAAGAAGAAATATCGTTATCACGCTCATCGAATCGCTTCAACGAATCTAAAATGTTCTAAAAGTAAGCTATTAGATGTTAGCACTTAGCACTCCTTTGTGGCTAATTAAAGTTGGATTATACTACTTGAAGTGCATGAAGGATCACAAAAATACTTATACATCATTGAAATTACATGTACTACTACCTTGAAGTAATGCTAACGTGGTTCCGGGGTGGATCAGTACCAAGAAGGAAAAATGTGGGTGGTTTTTAGTGGGTGGAAATCCCACACGCTCGGATAGTGCGGACCCTTCCGAGTGTCTTTAAAAGATTTTCCACACACATTCGCAATAAAATTACATATACTACTTGATGACTGTTCTATCCGAATATTCGACTTATTCGGAAGTTGGCACCCCTTAGGTTTTGCTGTCTCCGCTGCGTTGTAATAATAGTCTGATTTCAGTGGGATTATACTACTTGGTGCATTAAAAATACTTATTTATAATACTTATACTACTTGATAACTATTGTATTCGAATATTTCATTATTATAACGTAATTCGAATAGTTGAAAACCCTAATGTCTGACTTTAAACTACTTATACTACTGACGACAGTTTGGGTTACAACTTTGCTGCCTCCGCCGAATTGTAAATAATTGTCTGACATAATTTGACTTATACTACTTGAAAACCCTTTATGGCTAACTGAATTTGGTTCGTATTGTGTTAAAAAATATTTCTTTATGATTTTGTCACTCTCAATTTACTTTTCTATAGATACAGTTTAGAAATTCATAATGAGATCGAGTTCAATATATACCTTTTCTCTTGTGTAATATGAAAGATGAAAAGTGTGGTATTTTTAAAAGTATACGTAAAGTATGAATGTGATTAAATATTAAGTGCTTGCAGAATTTTCTTAATATAAAATATCTTTTAATTAAGAAATTTAAGCGAAAGAAACATGCAGGCTCTAAAAAGTATTTTTTTATATAGAATCTTCCCATAAGAGTTCAACTCTTCTTTCAACCTTGCCCTTGATCTTTTTGATTAAAAATAAATATAAAATTAACATGCAGGAGAGTGTAATTAAAATTATATTTCATACTTTATGCAACCTGTGGCTGCTTGAAACTTCTTTTAGAATGTAATCAATAAATAATTAATATAATCAGTTTTCTTGCACTTCTATCAATTACTAAACTTCAATTCCTTCTTAAAACGCGAATAAAAATTAAATTAATCCTTAAAAAGATTTTCTACGTCAGAAAACTGTGACATTGATCAATTCGAATAAAACTTACTAAAATCCTGTTTATCCTACAAGATAAAGTAAAAATTCAAATTAAATTTAAATTTAAAGTATACTTTAAAGTAACACGAGTTTCTGGTTGTTCCATGCAATGAAGTTTCACTGGTGAAGAGTGAACAATTTGGAAGCAGATAATCTTGAATGTTAATGTAGGAAGCTCATTAAGAATACATGGGGGATGACAGTGAGTGATCCATCCGATTGCTAGTGCTCCAAGAACAGACAATCAACTGAAAATATTTCCCAGAGGTACTTTAACGTCCAATGGAATACCGTGACCTGGAATGAAACGTGTAAAATGCGATACTGCTGTGTGCATATGTTATTGCAGTGTCGCGTCTGGTGGAGAAACAAAGACGAGTCGCTTGATGGAAACACGTTCGGAAGCACTTTAGATTTTCCTATTTACATAAAAGTTTCAGGTCGAACAATAATTCATTTCATTCTACACGTTCAAGGACATAATCCTATTAACATTCTAGCACACGTGAGTCTTTCATTCATTCTAAATCTAACTTTATTACCAGGAATCGAGTTAGATATATAGAATCCAATAGAAACCTCTTGAAAGATATATCTTTCTCTATATATCTATTAATATTGTTTCACTTTATTCAAGTATTCTATTCTTAGTTATTACATTTATTCTTTCTACTATATTTATAGAGTGTTTACCAAAAGCATCAATAATACAATATTTTTCATGAGTGCTTAACACACAGAAGCAGAGAAAATTCAGCTTAAAAAAAATGATGTACCAGAAGTTTTGAACGTTCAATGGAACGAAATATTTTTTCCTAATTCTATTTTATCCAGAAATATTGTTGCAACTAATAATAACAACACACATTACAAGTTTCTTTCATACAGAATTATTTTCAATGCAAATGTGTCAATATTTTAAAACTGTTTCTACACGGAGAGAAAAGATATGGTTGGGCCAACCATGAAAATGGAAAAATATGGGGCAACCATATCTATAGTTGCTGCAACCATAGTTATGGGTGCAGCAGCCAAAATTTGGTCAGCGCAACTAAAAAAATGGCTAAGCTAAGCAATTGAATGGTTGCGCTGACCAAACTTTGGCTGCAGTATCTATAAATATGGTTGCAGCAGCCATAGATATGGTTGCCCCTATATTTTTCCATTTTTATGGTTGGCTCAACCATAGCTTTCTCTCCGTGTGCACTTTTTATGACGACCGACAATAAGGGCCCTTTTCATGCGGACGCCCACAATTAAACAACCTGTTTAACACATACTTCATATTAATTAATATCTTTACATGAGGGATAAGAACCTTTTCGTGAAATTTTAATCATTCTAACAAGAAGCTCATCTCTACATTCGAAGTAGAATGAAAAGCTTGAACAAAAGTAAATCCGATTCCTTTAACGAAAGAGAAAAGGTAAAAGAGTTACTTGCTTTTAATTCTTGTATGAAATTAAAAAGCAGCTTTACTTTCAAAGACTTATATTCTTGTAATATTACGGGATTTTGCGATTAGTACTACTGAAAAACAGCAGTCCCGGATCTCTCAAAGAGAAGCAGAGTCATGACGTAACAATAGGTCTTCGTTTGGAGGGGATCGATTTTTTTCCGTTATTTCAGGGGTTATCAGAAAATAAAGCATATGTGGCAATAGAATGCGAGCATATTAGTTGGAAAAAGAAAATTCCCACTCATCATGTTGAGACGGAAATAAAAAACAAAAAAATTATAGTGAAAATGAAAGAGCAAAGAAAAAAAGTATCTTCACTGAATAAATAAATCAATAAAATGCATTGCAATATTAAAATTTTTACATTCTCATCAGGGAATGTATTAGATTTATGTAAAATTTGACCCCCCAGTTTTTGTCAAATGTCCACGTTTTGTGACCCCCTGAACCCGAAAAACATGTTTTTACGAATG
>JAUESH010000015.1:3084269-3101215 GCA_032275165.1 Synergus magnus | reverse complement strand
CTAAGCAATTGAATGGTTGCGCTGACCAAACTTTGGCTGCAGCATCCATAACTATGGTTGCAACAACTATAGATATGATTGCCCCATATTTATCCATTTTCATGGTTGGCCCAACCATAGCTTTCTCTCTGTGTAGTTTAAAATACAATCAATACAAAAATTCGTTCATTTGAACGTTCAGAACTTTTCAGTCATAAAAAATGTTTAACTAACAAATTTTTAAGTGAAAAATTTAAAGAATTGATGAGTTTTTTTAAAAAGCATCACAGAAAAAACAGAAGGGAAAATTTCAGGGTAATATTTACCCATCTGAAGGTAATTTTTGTTGCAGGTAACATTTATCCCGAAATCGGGGTAAATATTACACTTAGTTTTTTCTGTACTAAATTTTTAAGCGATTTGTCACTGAAAATGCTTGCATAGTATACATTTACATTGAACATTGGATTTCTCGGGCTAAAATGTATAAAATAATAAATTTATTTTTGAAAAAGCAATGTTATCCCGGCTCTAATCCTATCTATTTTGAATAAACATTATCTGCAACTCGGTTTATGCGCGAACCAGGTATTTCCTGTAAAGTTGCGTACAGCAGAATGCGAGTCTCTGGGGCTACATTTCATTCCAGAAGTGGCACTCGGCGCGTATATTTGAATAATCTGGGTAGTGTAACGCGAAAAGGGCGGTAACAGGGGACCATGAGAAGAAACCGGATGTCATATAGTCTTGCAAATACAGAGCGAATAAAGCAAGAAAGCTTAAAGATGAGTTACATCATGTTTTTAAATTCCCCAAAGTAGTCATTTATTACATTAAACAATTATATAAAGAAAATTTAATGGTAAAGTTTCTTCACTGAGTTTTTATTATTTAATAAAGATTTTACTTAAAAAAAGAAAGCGTAAATAATCCCATGTTATGACTCTAGTAAGCTGGAGGTAATTTCCTTCTCCACGTCTTTTATAGGCAATTCTAAAAGCTAGGGTATTAATTTCTAAGGTTTTATCTAATTATTTATTTTTTGAAGAATAGTTATAAAATAAATTTATTTATTTATAAATAACTCTGAAATATTTCATCTTTCGTTTTTTCCGAAATTTATGACTAAAAATTAATTGCGATGCAAAAAGAGGTTGTTGTTTAATAGTTTTGAACTTTGCAAAACATGATGTATGCTTTTTAATACACGTGTTATCCGCTAAATTCGTGAAAAATAACAAATTCTTGTATCACGCGTGTGTGCTTGCTTTTCCTATACGAAAATTCATGCGTCAGCGCCAGACCACTCGTCTCTCAACAACGTTATCCTGAAGACTGACAAATTATGTCTGAAACTTCTGCGTGAAGTGAACTACCGAATTTCTCAGATAACAAAAATCGCCACTCGTTAGGATAAGAAATATATATATCTACACATACAAGGGTAGGGAAATATTCAAAATCAACTTTTTGTTTGCACCAATTTGCTTTAAAAAAGTTTATCCCATCCAGTTGTGCTCAATATTACATTTTTCAACCTTGATTTACAAAAGCAATTTGAGAATATATCTTGGGAGAAAGATAAATAATCCTACTTAAAGATATATGACCGTATTTTGCTCATCCGTTCTTTTAATTCATTTTACTGCATTTTTCCGTTTGTTTCTCTCAGAGAAGTATTTAAATTACTTTTATACGAAATTTTCCTCTGACGTTCCGTTTAATGGAGGCAAGGGTTCGTGACGCTATAAAGTGGTTGAGGAAACGAGAAGGTTTTTTTTTTCAAAGAACGCTCAGACTGGAACATAATTATGGTTTTTGTCAAAGATTATTCTTTTAAACGAAGCTGCACTGCTAGAAATGAAAGAAATGAAAATATGTATATGCATAAAACATGTTAACCCTCAGTTGGCACATAGGGTCAGATTGATCCCAGTGAGAAAAATAATTATTACAAAAAAAGCTATTGGTAATGAATATTTGCATTTGACAATTTTTTTAGAACATATTCAGAATCACATAGTTTCCATAATATGTAGCTGAAAACAGGTATGCCAACTAAGAGTTAAAATTATTGCAATTTATTACTCCATTACTATTATTTTATATAGTCTGTTAAATTACATCTATAAATAAATAGAAAAGAAAAGTTTTTTTAGTTTGTTTTGATTAAATCAAGAATTTGTGGATTTTTTCTGCGACAAATATTATAAATCTGCAAATGGACAACTTATTCCCTTTCTTGAAACTTCTCTACTTCACGAGTTTCCTCGCCGAATCTGTAAGAATAAATTAGCAAAAAAGATATAAATATCAAATGAAATCCGGACTCAACTCGACGACCCTTCGAATTTGGGAATATATTTTTGTTTTTCTTTTATAATTTGAGTCCTGTCGAGAAGACATTTCTTCCCTAGATTTTGCTCTCTGGATCAACCGTACCCCATATCAGGAAGCTCATAGTCTCCCTATAATATAACATAACACGCTCAGGCTTGAATGCTTCGTAAAAATGGTCGTAAAACACGTGTGTCACGTCCGGAAATAAAAATAAAGTAGTTCGCTCGTGCAAGATTACCTCACCCATTCCTTGATATTCCAGTGGTTTCCTTATGGTCCTGTGAACAATGTTTCCCTTTTTCGATCCAACCTTAAGCCAAGGGTCATGAGTAAAGAACGAGCACTGAAAATTCAGAGTGAAACTGTAAAAGACGTAATTCTCGTGTTACGCTACCTAACTCGTCATAGAAACTAAATTGACTGTTACTTCTGATTATTTTTTTTAAGGCACGCAGAGCTGTTCGAGCTCAACAAAAACACGACCTTAACTTTTTATTACCATGGTGAGTCTTATTTATAAAAAATGTTGAATGATTAAAATTTCCAGGGAAAAAAAAAGAACTAAAGAGTTGAAAGAATTTACTTTGAAGGAACTCAATGAGTTCAGAATCACTTAAGTTTCATTTTCTCTTTTGCTCGATAGATTTCCGCGCTCAATTATTTACGATGCAGTCAGCAGGAAAAGGTTATCCCCGACGACGGATTTTCCCACCGAATACGTGGATCATAAAGCAGTACAGTCATACCCTATATGACTATATCTATATATAAAAAAGTGCTGAAGAAGAGGCGAAAAGGAATTGGAGTCGAGGGAAAAATTAATTTCACCCGTACTTAAAGCATGGTGCTCAAATCCGCAGACTTTTTACGTATAGCTTCTTTCTTTACGCGCGTAATTAGTTCCCCTCCCTTCCTATCTATCTAATCCTTCATTCTTGTCTAAAATCTACAGATTTATATTATTCCTTCTCAAAATATTGCTTTTATTAAATACCGAATAATAAGTCGAGTTAAAGTAAAAGTATACATATATGAGGAAATTAAATAATTTCCTGGTTAATGTATAGTTATTACACATCTATAATTTTTTTGAACTAACCCCTTGTTTAAAGCATTTATAATTTAACACTTGATATCAAGTTGTAAACTTTTCAAAGAGTCAATTTACTGTGATATTTTTACAGTTTAAAAAATGAGTGCATCATTTATTAAGGGGGTCTTCTCATGTAATACCTTATTTTCGAGCCCTATTTTCAAAAATTGATTATGAGAAAACTACGAATGATTTTTGGATGCGGTTTCGATTAATGTACTCGTTTATTCTTAATCTTTAAACACTAATTTTTGATCTACATAAAATTCATATTCGTGACTTTCATTTGTCCTTGACTACGCCCTTGTTTTTTAAGGTGAACGTTTTTACATAAGCCGTTGCACTTATCAAGTCGACTTTAAAATTTTTTTTTAGCAAACAAAAAAAAAGAGAACGAAAAATTACTTTTCTACTAAAATCTGCAATTTTTTCAATTCTTTCAATTTTTGAAAAAGCTTGTGTCTAACTATAGCGACATTTTTGATAAAAAAAAAATTAAAAAGTCGACTTAATAAGTGCAACGGCTTGTCTAAAAACGTTCACCCCGCCTTAAAAAACAAGAGCGTAGTCAAGGACAAATGAAAGTCACAAATATGAATTTTATATAGAACAAAAAATAGTGTTAAAAGATTAAGAATAAACGAGTACGTTAATCGAAACCGCGTCCAAAAATCATTTGTAGTTTTCTCAGAATCAATTTTTGAAAATAGGGCTCGAAAATAAGATATTACATATGAGAAGACCCCCTTAAATAATGAAAAATGTAATTGAAGCAAAATAGGAATTTATTTATTGTTTCCCTATGGATCCTGAGGTCTACTAAATTCACTAGACTGATTAATACGAGAGACCTTAAACACTTGAACCCAGCTGACATCGATCCTTTATCTCACCTGAGGGATTAATTGTTGTTGGCTTAATCCTACATTCAAGCTGGCTGTCACTCCCCTCAGTGTTATCTTGTCGACGCTAATACAAATGTCCGAATCACCTGATCCATCGATATATTCCACGTGATTTAATTTCATAAGGAATTAAAGGCTTGCAAACATTCATGCTGACTGAATCTAGTCCAAACTAATCAATATGGATAAAACTGTTTCATTGGCTCACAGTTATTTAAAGCAATTGAAAGCAGGGTGGCCACAAGATTCAATTTTTCAATTTCCCTGACATTTCCCTGACTTTTTCCTGACTTGCAGACAAATTTCCCGGACAGAAAATTATTAAAAATGCGAATAAATTTTCAAAAATAGTACTAGGTATTAAAATTTTTCAAAAATTTTGCATAACATCACTTTAAATCTTTTGAAATCTCCTAACATTCTACGGAATCTTTTATAAAAATATCTTAAAATCCTTTAAAATTTTACGATAAACTTTAAAATCACTTAAACTCACTTAAAATTCGTAAAAATCTCTTGTAATCCGTTAAAATTATTGAAAATTTCTTGAGATCTTTAGAAACCTGTAGAATCTCAAAGAATGCCTGGTAATTCTTTATAATCCCTCGAAATCCTTGGCAACTTCTGAAATCTGTTAAATAAACTACAATTTATTATTATTAATATTATTATTATTATTATTAATATATCAATTACTATTTTCCCTGACATTTCCCTCATTTCCTTGACATGTGGCCACCCTGGAAGGACACAGTGAAATAAAAATTACTTTATTCTATTCCTTCAATATGACTGAAAAATTTTGAACGTTCAAATGAACGAATTTTTGTGTTGACTGTATTTTAAACTATAGAAACAGTTTTAAAATATTGACTCATTTGCATTTAAAATAATTCTGTATGAAAGAAACTTGTAATGTCTCTTGTTATTGTTAATTGGAACAATATTTGTGGATAAAAAAGAATTGGGAAAAACGTTTTTTTGAACGTTCAAAAGTTCTGGTATATTTCTTCAATTTAATTTGTTTCAAAAAAGAAATATGATTTCAGTTACCTCTGGAAAAATTAAAAATAATAAGCCAATAAAGAATTGAATTACGATGCTTTAAAAAATCCAATTTGGGTTTCAATTTTTACTCCCAATATCTGGAATACTGCCCGTGGATATATGTTTGGTGCGCAGGTAATTAGACCACGGATTAGCTCTCGGCAAAGCTACGATGGTTCTGCAGGCTATAAAGTTCTCGCCTACAACGTGTGCAGTTTCCGCTCCGGTATTCTCATCTGCATCCATGTGCTTGGTGTACCTCATGCACCTGGTCTAAGTACAATAGTAATTACATTCCGCAAAATAAGCTGTATCACAACTATGTTTTTCAATTCTCGAGAATTATTATATTATATTATGAACTTAAAATTTGACTTTCAAATTGATATCATTTCGTCGTGTCGCATTAATTATCGTTTTAATGTACAAACGAACAACATATCGGATTAATTAGAGCAGTGACAAGTTTATCCCGGATCGTTAAAATGCAATAAGATAAATTAGTAGCTCTTAAATAATTCCATTTAATATAATCATTTTTCTTTTACGCGTTTTAATTGCAGAGAAAGGTAAAAAAAGAGCATTACATTTACTGAGATAGAATAGTATTCTATTCACGCTATTCAACACCACTTAATATCTTCACTCACACGGAAAAAATTAGTCATCGAAACTTTCCTTGACTGTCATCGACTTTAGGATACGTCAAAAGTTTTCAAATATTTCATAAAATTTTTTTTTAAATCTGAAGTACTTTTCGTGAAGAATTCGAAAGCTGTTTTAGAATTATTCTCTGAAAAGTATTTCAGATTTTAAAAAAAGTTGATGAAATATTTGAAAACTTTGGACGTATCCTAAAGTCGATGACAGTCAAGGAAAGCTTCGAGAACTAATTTTTTCAGTGCATAAAACGTTATACTATAGTCCTTTCTAGCCAAAAAAAATTGTGGTAACTTTCCTGTCCCCAGTCTTCCAATTCCCCATTGATATCAAAATTGTGTATAAAAATTCTATCTACGACGAAATCATCTCGGAAAAATGAGTAAGAAATCGAATTTCCCCCTCGATTTTATTATCTTCGAATACTTTATTAGTTACTTTATTTATTACTTTCAATATTTATGAGTTGTGTTCGTGAAAAATTTAATACCAATTTTTATTTCAAATAGCGTTTGTCCGACACGTAAATCTAATAAAATATTGAAAGCAAAAATTTGCATCCAGACAATATTGCGAACACGTTTCACACCTGCGGGTATTACGATTGTAATGGCTTAAACAAAAAATATGTGACACGAGTTTGAAACTTTTTTTTTAACACTAGCACAGATTCTCTGGGCAGACATTATATCTATTTTTAATCAGTTTAATTTTTCATTTCTATCTTATAATTTATCAGTTTTGAAACTCTCTTCACTCTTAAAGTATCATTATTATTATTATTGCTATATCTATTAAAATATTTTCCAGAAAATTCTGATAACTCAAAAGACGTTCAAGTTAGGGTACGCTTACCATGTCAACTTATTGTACCTTCTTTTATTTCGATGCGAAAAAATTAAATTTTACATATTCACTTGAAAATTACCCGCAACAAATTTTCCCTTCTGCTTTTTCTATGAAAACATTCAAGCTTTTCGGAAAGTTCGAACTTGAATCGACTTGTTTGAAGTTTCAAATTGTAGACCCCTGATTTATTTGAGTTTTAATACTTTAAAAAGTTTTCTTTAAAGTTTCCATGCAATAAACCTTGTATTGTTTTTTCGTGAGAACGTCTTTGTGTTTGAAACAAAAGCTCACAAAAAATCCTAAAGAAATGAGATAAATTTCCATCACTATTTCACACGCAGTAAGTGTGCGGCAATCAGTTTACCACTTTAGTCCTTTATCAGTGACTCACTTTGCTGTAAAGTGTTAAAATCGAGTTGAGAGGTGCGAGATGCAAAATGCAATACAACGCCGCTGCTTATTATAAATGACGATGCTGCAAGAGCTCGTAGCTCTTATTAAAAGTAGACATTAATTACAAGTAAGATCTAGAGAAGCGACAGTAATAGCGCCGATGGAGACGAGTTGATGAAAATGTGGCGAATGAAATTTAGAAAAGCTTTGAATCTCGGTGAAGAAATTGGGTCGCGGAAGTTGAATAATGTCGAGGTTGCGTAACAACTTGGTTGAACTTATCCATGTCTACCTACGGGATATACGTACTCTGTTCTGTGTACCAGATTGAGAACTGATTTCACAACAGAGCACGTAATTCAATTTCCATGTAGCGATTTCCGTGGCATGTTTCTCTGGGACAAACTAACAAAATCATCGACGAATTTTGTTATTGTGGTATAAGTTATAAACCCTGGAGTAGTTATTCTAAGGACACCTGTAGAAACCCCAAAATACGAGTCGAACATCGCTTCAAAGCAAATTTTTTAATGGAAAATGTTCTTCGTCAAATTCATATGAAGACGTTGATTCCAACTTTAAAGAATTTATAACTGCTGTTTTTAAGAGCTTCACAAATTGATTTATGCAGGCATCTGTTTGAGGACTTGGCAGGCTAGGCCAATTTAAAAACCATCTTTGAACTCTATACCTCAATCGCTTTTCTACAAAATTGCTGAATTCTGGTTCACTGAAGTTTAAAGTTTGTGCAATAAACGTTTCTGCCGCGAAAGAGCTCAGGCTCGGAAATGAAAGGATAATACGCGTGGCTCGAGAATAGGGAAATTTCTCTTCCGCCCCGAAGCGAAGGGGAAAGAGACCCTCCAAAGACTCGTCGACAAATTCAATTACCTAGTGCAGAAACGTGGTACACATAGTTGTAGAGTAGACAATCGAGAAGCAATATCTATCGAGATATTGTGATTAAGCCCCTAGAAGTGAATAGTATTAAATGAGATTGTCTAAGGGTCTTTTGCTATCAAATTGATAATCACTCACATAATAATCTGCTTCCTCAAAATTAGTAGGTCCTATTTTAGTATAAGGATGCAATTCCAGCCCATCCTGTCAATTTGTTTCCATTAAGAAACTTCACTTTAATAATGATTTAATATAATCGCTTGAACATCAAAGAAATCGATAAGTAGATCAGTAACTAACAGAAGCATACATTCGAGGGAGTTATTAATATCTGTTGATTTAAATAATGAAAATGTACGATAATATTGATAAACTACTTTGATAAAAAAAAATAGAGTTGGTTTTTCCACTGAGAAAATAGGAAATCAATGAAACACAAAGGGAAATTGCGAATGAAGTTTATATATAACCCCTTATTGTGCTAACTGGGAGAAAATTATAATTGCCTCTAGCGATTTCCACAAAAAATGAAAAATTTGGAGTAACGTTTTCAACACAGTCAGAATTTAAAAATAGATATTAATTCCTTCTAACTTACTGAACAAATATTGAAATGCTGCAAAAAGGATCTCAATGTTTTTTACATGATACTTAATTTTGGAAGTATTGAACATTTCGAATGTTTCGGGGCTTAATAATTAGTATTATAATTTTATATATATGTATAAAACTCTAAATTCTTATACATATAAAAGGAGTTTAGCCTCGAGCTTCATTCTTCTGATTAACGCGAATTCTTTACTCTTCTGCAAAGAACATTATGGTTAAACAAAAGTTTCAGAATTATTAAACGTTAAAATTCCTACAGGGGCTTAGGTTGGAAGCTCCGCTTTGATTAATAAGTCGAATTCTTTATTCTTTAGCGAAGAACATATAATTTTCAAAGAAAAGCTTATGTATTAAACAGCATTTCAGAAATATTTGTAATCGTGATTTACATTTTTTAAAGCGAATTAAGGTTATTTTTTTTCTGTTTGAGATTGAGAATAATTTTAATGAAAATATCTTTAGTGAATGAGAACATATTCGTTGCTCTTGAACACCTCAAGTACTTACTTCTCTTAAGAATCAGAAGAGAAGATCAGGAATTTAGGAGCTTTATAGAACGAAAAACTTCGGATTGAATAGACCCTTATTGGAAAAATTCAACCGGGTTAATAAGGGATTAAAATTGAAACCTCCTCTTTCGATACTTCGAATGAGTCATCATTATCTGATGTAATCCTACTTAAAATTTCAAAATCATCTAGAAAAAGTATGGATGAATTTTTAAAACTAAGTTAACAAATTTCATTGAACAAATCATTGAAAAGTTTAAAAAAAAAAATTAGTAATTACCACTTAAAAAACTATTCAGATTGAGGAATCGTCTGAATATAACCATTTTATGAACCGACTAATTATTTTTTAATATAGGTATCGATTCTCTAGAATTCTGACTTATTAATGCCATAAAGATCATGCTTTTAAAACAATTCGACCGACAGAAAAGGAGAATTAGAGCGTTATAAAGTATCCACTTATCTATTCAAGTAAAAGACAAAAAGACATAAAAGTATATGGACTGGAAAAACGGGAATGTAAAGAATCATAGAAACCATTCTCTCCATAAAAACGAAGTCAAAATTTCACTTTTTAAATGAAAATGCTTCCTACAAACTAATTAATCACCATTATCAAATAATCTTCTTCTACATCAAATAAAACTAATTCAATTTAAAGAATAATTTTTAAGATAATTTCTCTTTTTTTCTTTCAGCATGCCTAATGAAAACGCATCAGTTTGTGGATGCGGAGTGGTGTTGGACCTTCCAAAATCTAGAAACGGAATGACAGCCATTTCAACGAGAAATCTAACAATCCTTTTCCAAAAACCATCTAAAAGCTCAAAAGGTGAAGGGAAATCTTCAAAGAAAGGGAAATCTTCAAAGAAACTAACAGAGGAAGATGGACAAGGACCGACATCCAGAGCGTCGGATACCGGAAGTAGTAGCTCTGTGGTCGAGCAAACGAGACCGGCAAAGCACACTCATAAACATGAAAAACGATTGAATCCTTCTCGAAGAACCAGAAGTGCAGAGCGAGTAGAATCCCATTATACCTACATTGGTAAGTTTACTTCTCACTTTGGAAGAATTAAATTACCATTAAGGATGCTCATACTCTAAAACAAATGTCTTCCAGACGTCTTCGGACGATTGCGAATCTTCAACAAGACGTCTGAAAGATGGATGATTGTAGTACTATCAGTACATTAACTGCAATTCCAGAGCTATTCATCACAGTAATGACTCTCAGAGCATCTTATATAGTAAAAACGAAATTAGATTGCAGCTTTGCATTCATTAGGGTAGATGAATCTACGTTTCAAGCATTTTTTTTATCTCGCATGACAATTTTAATGCACAATGCAATTCTACTGGTGGAAATAAATATTTCTGAAGAAAGGAAATGTCCTTTTAACAACAGATTGATGACCCGAGGCTCTTAATTTTTCTTTCTTACCTTGTTTTCAGCCGAATGGTCCTCGCAAATGGTATCCATGTGAAAATTGTCATCCTACCTGTAAATGATAAAAATGAAAAAAACTTAATACATATTTTTTATATCTGGTTGAAAAATGATGGGCAATAATAACATTATGTTCCTGGTATGAATATTTGTCATATATTGAAAATGGATATGGTTAAAGAGATTATAAAATATTCTAAACTCTGTAAAACGAAAATTGGATTCATTCTCACAGGAGTAGGAAGTTTTGATTCATTACCGAAAACATGAAAAAAAGTTTTTATTGAAAAAGACCACTTTAGTTTCTTCCAAAAATATTGTCGCTTTATGGGCCGAATACAAATTTATTGGGGTAAAACTCAAAACGTACACTGTGCAGTTGTGCACTCTAAACTTTTATTTGGCTCGATAAACCAGGTCGGAAGGTTTTAAAGCTCACTCATCACGATTTGGCAGATTCGGGCTCGATCATAGTCGGAGGAGGTATACGTGAAAATGCCATTCCGGAAGTTCTCTACGCTACCATTGAGGACCCACCGAACGCCAGCGCGAACGGAAACGCCGGAAGTCAGCAAAATTCACAGAATAGGCCGCAGCCAGTATACGTCCTTCCTTCAATGACATCGCCTCCACCGACATACGACGCTGCGATTGCTAAATCGTGGCAGGTACGTGCAATGAATTAATTCATTACTTCAAACTGTCAATTTCTATCAATATTACCAATCAAACAAATTTTATGATAATGCAAATAAGTGCACTCATTCAATATGGTTATCGCTCATTTTTATTATGAGAAATTATTTCGGTACATCGTCAATGACTGAATATTTCCAAATGAAATATTGATTGCAATACGCTGGGAAAAATATAATCAACAAAAAGCAGGCGTATTCACTGTAATGTGCCATCAGCGTTTTCCAGATAAGTTTTCAATGTGTGTAACTTCGTAACGTTACTAGGGTACGACTCCGAAAGTTTTGTCAATGGGAATGTTTGAAGTTTGTTAGGTGAATTATGCATATGTATTTCAGAAATTTGATGTTTCTATGGAGGACAGCAATAATCAGAACGAAAAGATATTAATTTGTTTGTTTCAGGCATCATTTAACATTTATCAAGTATACATATATGAAAGGAAATAAATCTATTTCTTTTGATAAATTTTAAACGATGCCTGAAACAAACAAATTAATATTTTTTCGTTCTGATTTTTGCTGTCGTCAGTAGAAACATCTAATTTTTGAAATACATATGCGTTATCCACCTGGCATACGGCATACCTAAAATATTGCTAATGACAAAACTTTCGGAGTGACCTACGTACACATGTTCGACGATGCATACACGAACTGTAAGAAATGATCATTCGTAATAAGGTTTCGAAACGGCTACTTAATTTGCATAGCATTGAACTATTCACTTCTTTGCTCAAGTCGAATACTTACCGTCGCCAGCAAGTAGCACATAAATTTCCCCAAATTCCACTGGGTCTTCCAATTCGACTTATTGCACATAAAATGCAAAATTTCAATTCCAAACTCAGTAATATTATTTACCGTATTATATCGTACTTAAAAGAATAAATATTTCGACGCGGCACTAAAAAATTAAATGAAACGAAAGCTCTTGATTATAATACATACGCATTCATTCACTTGCCTAGCCACGCACCCGGAAACCGGAGCAGAAACTTTGATTCAGACAGAATAGGACAACAATCAGTCCTCCCAACTGTCAAATATTTTTTTGAGCGCGTCAGCTTTTAGAGGATGATAGAGTAATCCTCACCGATGAAACCGGATCTCTGCACTTTAGTGCTGTGTCAGTGATCCATCGGAATGCCGCGAGAATTTACTTCCAACTGGAAGCTGGAAGCAATTCTATTTCTAGAATAGTGACTTCAGTGCTGAATTATTTCTCTCTCCACTCTCGTCGTAAATTCAATAAAACCTTTTCTGCAGTATCAACTGAAAATTTCTATCTGAACGTGCACATCACATCGACAGATTGGCCAGATGTCATACCAAGTATCTTTGAAAGTATTATTATCCTGCGGATAGACAACTGACTAAAAGAAGATCCCAAGCCATTTGACAGAGGGAGAATTAAATCAAAGAAATTAAAGTGAAATCCCTAATCTTCAAGATTAGGGATTTCTGTAATTCCCTTTATTTAATGGCGTATTTTTGCTCCCTCTTTCTTTCTCTGAGAGCATTTTATACATAATAGTACACAAAAACGTCGATACAGAATCGGGCAAAGCACTTTGAGCTTTTACAAATAATATTTCAAATATTTATGTGGTTTGGTGTACGATTCAATGAAAGCTAAATCTCATGTCAATTTTATGTCAATTTTTCACGACTTTTAAATCAAAACCTGTCGCGTTTTGACGTTCAGGTTGCCCGGAGAAAATAAAATAAGGAATAAAATAGTGAATAATAATTTTCAGTGTGTTTATTCCTGTAATATAAATTGAAAGAAACGAAGACAAATTTGTATAAAAAGAAACAGAAGAGCTTATCAAGTTGTTCTCTCGCGTGGCAGAAATTACTCTTGAAAGAAGGCTGGTTGGTGACACGGAGATTAAAAGTGGTAGAATTATGGCATTGTTGTCCGGAGGGTATAGGAACCGTACGTGCTTCCCCTTCCAAGTTTCAATAAAGGTTCGCCGATAAATTTTTAAGTGGAATACGTATGTTCTTGAAATATCCAGACCATTGGCATTCTTCACCTTTATCGGAATGCCTGTCAGGAACCGAATTGTAAGCAACCGAAAGCTTTTTCCCAATTTTCCACTTTTTTCTACATTTACGCTTCAATAATTTTTTTCCTATTCGCAGGAAATTTACGACTCGGTAAAACGTGCTTTTGAACTACATTTTTTCTACCCCCATTCTTTTCTCAAGCAATTAATCGAGAGCCGTGCTTCACTAATTAACTTTGCTCGAGTTTTCCCTCTGTGAGAACTTTTCCGAATCTATATCTCTCGCCCTGCTAGACACTATTTTCTCGTTGACAATTTTCCACGTGTCATACTTTACTTTTGATTCGTTTGGACTGTTCAAGTTTTCAAGGTGATTTAATTTACAGCCATACAATGCGTGTTGTGCAAATCACTACACAGAAAAGGAAAAATCAATTGGGTTCTAACCTGGGTATCACATTGAATTAATTATACATTGCGGATACCTCTGTAAATAACAATAATTATAAAAAACAAAGTAAAGCATTCAAAGTAGCAGAAGAATTTTAGGTAACTTCCATGTTTTTAGTAACTTCACTGCTCGTTAACTTTTTATATTTCAGAGGTTCTAACAGTCTATATAACACATACAGCTGGGTTTAATGGAATTCTGAGGTATCCTTAAAAGTTTAAATGGTTTGAAAAGGATTCGATTAACTCGAACGATTTTAGTAGAATTAACTGCCCATTCTGAAAGCAGTGCCATAAAATAAAGTTAAATCACTGCTTAAAAGGTTCTCACTTTTTCGAAAAATAAGAAGTATTCTTAATTCTAAGGTAATTCAGCAACTACTGGAATTAGAAGTTAAAAATTCAGACCTGATCATTTACCAACATTTAATAATATGATTGACATTATTATTATGCTCATTAAAGCGTACTACTCAATTTGAAATTGGTTGTAAAATCATCTATGATGAAGGTTGTAAAATAATAACTGATTTATCGATATTTGAAACCGATATGAAAGTGAAAACGACCCAATTATTATTTATTTCCAAAACATCTAAATTTGTGTTACATTATATAGAATTTTAATAAAGCATTAAAATAACAATTTAAACTTGGAGTATAAACCAATTTTTGAATCAAATTTCTAGAAACTTTGTTGATAAAATT
This sequence comes from Synergus magnus, assembly GCA_032275165.1. Taxonomy (NCBI): domain Eukaryota; kingdom Metazoa; phylum Arthropoda; class Insecta; order Hymenoptera; family Cynipidae; genus Synergus; species Synergus magnus. The sequence continues at coordinate 3,086,610 of JAUESH010000015.1, read as the reverse complement.
TTTAACAGTTTTAACTCGACATTTAATAAGATTCCGGCTAATTTTGAAAAAACGATGTAAGTTTACAACAATCAGAATTCCCACAACTTTTATGGCAAATAAAATAAAAGGTGTCATAACTGCGACCCCTAATACATCTTTCCCGTAAGATGAAGATTAAAAATAAATTTCTTTCCTACATTTCTGAGAAAAGTACGAGTTCCGGCAAGCATAAATTTCCATTTCGAAAAAGTAGCTAATAATTCGAAGCACTTTTCGCGAAGGCTACGGAAAATGAGTAAAAACGGCTATCAGAGGTAAAAATAGCGTAGGAGTGAAATTACGACCGGATAAAAATGTCGGTGGTGAACGAGAGGAAAGCAAGAACGTGCAGAAGGGTGAATCGGAGGGCAGGTAACTTTTCAACTTCACCCATTAAATGCAACTCGAGGTGGACGTAACGCGGACAAAATTTATGTTTCATTTCCTCCGGGATTAAAGTACGCCTCGAGCTGAATTCAAGCCCTTTGGTGTCGTTCCCGGTTTACTTCACGAATCCTTTAGTGGCTGTTTCCATTCATGAAGCGGCCCGCTTAATTTGAATAACGGTAATATTTTCCTAAGGCACCGGAAATTCTCCAGAATTTTCTATCTATGGCCTCTTCCTGCCGACTGAAGACGGCCTTGCTTTCAAAATTTTTGGAATTTTGATCGGCAAAGTGAGACTTGAAGAAATTTTACCAACTTTGACTTGCCTCAGGATCAATTTTTTTCTCTCTTGTTTTAAAAGAGATCGAGTTTATCCCCTTACAAGCTTAATGGATCATGTCGAGTGGGGAGACACAAATTTATGTTAATCTTGATGTTTCGCATTTTTATGTGAAGGAAAATCATTTTTCAATTGACAAAAAATATCAATACGTAGAATATATAAAACATAATGTAAGCAGTAAAAGCTTTTGTATTTTTTGAACCAGTTTTGCTGAATCATAATATTTTCTTTCTATTGAAGCAAGATAGACAATATAAAAAGAAGGGTAATCAAATGAATTCAGTAAATAAAATTGTAGATAAAATAATGTAAAATGAGGTAGCAAATGTGGAAAATGGGGTTGATCCGAAATTACCTTTGGAAACTTGAATAGAAAATTTTCCAGACAACTTTACGCTCTGTGTGAATTTAATCACAGTCACTTACGCGACTAACTTATTCAATTTTCATTAATTTATTATGTTTAATAATCTACACGTAGCGGAAATTAATCTTGGGTAAGTTATTACGTGTCAGAAAGGCATGTGTCTTTATAAGCCACAGTTTTAGTTGAATTCCTGCGCTAGCTCTCGCCACTAATTTCTAATTTCTACGAGTATCGAAAATTCAGTAAAGTAGATTATGAAATTTCTCAAGTAATTGTTAGCGACACATTTCCATGGATGATAATTATAACGATTCTGATAAATTTCAAATTCAACTAAAGCATTCAGTTTAAATTGCGTGTAAAATAGTCTGCATTATGTGTGAAAATTTGCACAATATATATTCGCATCACAATTCATATTCTGTCCAAATAGAATGAAAATGATTGTATTCTCGTTTTCCTGTCAGCTGATTTACATGATATTTGTTTACATGAAAACAGCAAATTTCCTTGAAGTGACGACAAAAAAATTCGCGGATAAGAGATCCATCTCTGGGAACGAAAGACAGAAAATAAAACTGAATAGAATATACTGCACGAGAACACATCCAAATATCTTGTAGCAAAATTCACGTGTGCATACGGAGAGAAATGATATTACGCGAACATCAGAATTTCACATTTTATGTAGAGCTTCCATTTATCGAGCAATGTAACAAAATCAGTGACCTGGAAGCAAGTTTTATTTTAAACAAGAAGAAAAATATGAACTCCTATAATCCTATGGTCTACCGACAATGCGGAATATATGAATATTCGGTTGATTTGAAACTGTTTTACTCTCTATTAAAGTCTAATTCTACTAATTCAGTTAGTAATTGTTCCATTGATGACTGATTGATTTAATAACTAAATGAATTAGTATAATTTGACTACGAATTAGTAGAAAACCACTAATTATTGGTAGAAATGCTCACTAAAGCAATCAGTAAACGATTTCTCTCTATTTAAATTAATAAAACAGTATTAATTCAAATTTAGAGGGTAAAGTTAATTTTCCATCCAATCGATATGAAAATTGGAACAGGAATTTTGGCAGTTAAAACAGTAATTGGAAAACTATATTAGTTAACATAAATACGAAGCTTAAGGGCATGTGATACTTTATCATAAGAGCAATTTATTTTCCGCAACTTTACGCTTGCAATAATAAATATTTTTTG
>JAUESH010000015.1:3052989-3084169 GCA_032275165.1 Synergus magnus | reverse complement strand
AATATTTATTATTGTGAGCGTGAAGTTGCGGAAAATAAATTTGCTCTTATGGTAATTACCACATGCCCTTAAAAAATTTCCGAAGAAGACTTTTCTTCAAAATGTATTTATGACCAATCGGCAAAGTGCAACTAGGCATCTTTGATGGTTTGAAATACCCTTTCAACATTTATTGAATCAGTCTAATCAAATAGGTTTCTCATAGTTCGTAATGCTTTTCGAATCCCGAACTTATCTTTGCAATCGAATCGATACTATACACTATATCAATTGGCTCCTTTCGCCAGAAGCTATTTCGTTCTTCGTTCACTGTATACAGTGCACATTTACCTTTGCCATTGAACAAAGTGTTCTACCATAGATTGAAGAACTGTAGAATTAGTTTATCTTCCTTTTATAGCAATCGAATTCAATATAACATCATAAACGTCATTCCTTGCGTTCAATAAAAATTTAACGAACCACTTCTTAAATCTTTATCATATTTTTTTATAACAGATTTTCCATCTATATTTTAATTCCTCGGCACATTTCCAAAGAAAATTTATGATTTAAAACTGATAAGATTTAAATAAATACATTTTTTTTTAAAGTTTTATAAGAGACATAAAACATTATTTTGATAAAATACGGCTGTCACTTATTATTGTTGAAATCAACAGTGCTGGCATTGGTGTAAAGATTAAATAATAAAAATCGCGCTTCTTAAGTGATAAAAAAATTATTTGAACTCTTCGCCAAAACCAAAATTGTTAATTTCAACGAAAAATGACAGATTTTGACCACCACTGGTAACGCGGTCACGACTGGGACAGATACCTTAAGTAAGCTTAACTAAATCCCACAAAATGGGTGGGAGTTCGAAGCATTTTCAGCCTTCAGAGTCTACCGAACACCGCAAATACTGTACAATCCTATTTAGTTTCGCTAATACATGTATTACCCTCTTAGTACTGAGAGCTCAGGATATGTTAGTTTATGTATAACTGAGAGACTTATTATTTGAGGAAAATGATAAAACTGATTTAATGTTTAGTATAATATCTTTTCAAAATGCGGAAAGCAGAGTTTGCGTATGAGAAATTAATACAGTGGTTTTCAACCGGTAAAGTTGGTATTCAATATATTCTATTCGAAAAAATTGAAAGATCTTTTTAAATTGCCAAACAAAGAGTATAAGAATTTTACTATACCTATAATCGCACGCTGAAAATTACTGTTACTATTGCTGAAAATCCAAACTGTAATTCGGATAAGTCACCTGTCACTTTTTCGTATCTAAAATAAAATTCATAAAAGCTCTTCTTTCTAATTACATAGGTTTATAAACATGCGTTTTGAAATGCGATGTACGTAACAAATGTTATGAACCTAACTAGAAAGAAGAGCTTTTATGAATTTTATTTTAGATATGAAAAAGTTACAGGTGACTTATCCGATCTACAGTTACGGCTATTTTCATTTGGAGAGAGCAGTACTGTCCGGAACACTTTCTAAAAGATTCATCGTTTTCTACATTCATCGTTCAATTAAAATGTTATATACGAGCTATGGTACAATTGAAATTTTATAAAAGCTTTATGGGCACAGTGTAGTGCCCGTACATTTGTATTTAAAATAATATACTGCATGCGAAATTATTTTCTTGTAACCTTGTACCCTATGTAATTCCCAAAATATGCATTGGACTAAAAAATTGTATGGGACTTTAATTTAATTTTATTTTTCTAACTATCCCTAGAACGGACAAGATAACTCGGGGGACACCCTGTAGATGTTATACGAAATACAGTACATATTTTGATAACACAATCAATGGAAGAAATAAGTCCACTAACCATTTTAAGTTCAATAAACTATTCATTATCTTCATTTCCTTTAAATGAAAAGAAAAAAGAGTTTCCGGTTGGGGTGCATTTGAGAACTAATGGCCCATAACTTATCTGATTATATTCAGTTAACTGGACACGTAAACTAGACTGAAAGGGATAAAGTAACGACCCTGAGTTTCGATCGAGCCAGAATCCCTTAGAAATTGAATTTTCCAAGGTACTCTGCTTATTTTTGTTTTCAACCACGTACCAACTACCGACCTTCCGAGCAAAGCAATCGAGGTCAAATTTGTCTGGTAATTCGGGATTATTTAACGGAAGAATGTTTGCATAGGGTGTTTTTGTGATTACAGTCAGGTTTGCCACCATCGTACGAGGAATATCTTTGTCACAAATATGTGATGAAATCCCGTTCACATACACCCCCTCCACCTTGGTCTGATTCTACGGTGGGAATACAGCAGGCGCGCAGGGAGTTGCTCGCCAGCCAACCAGAGCTTAGAGAATACCCGGCGCAACTAACTCTGGCGCAAGGAAACCAGGATCAGGGCTCTCACCATTACCAGGTCCTGCGGGATTCAGCAAGTCTCGCCAACCAACAAGCGCTCAGGAAGCAAGCGGTCAGGACGCAAAGAGCGCGAGCTATGCCTCCCAGGTGGGTGTCAGATAAAAGGGAAGTTTCTTTCGATGCAAGTAATGAATTCATCCTACCCTTCCCAGGTGTTATTACTATATACATTACTATAACCAGAGTCGATGCAATTGCCTAGACACAAGCTTATTATCATTCACCTAGCTTCCATTTTCTTCTCTTTTTCCCAAGTTTACCATTTAACGTTTTTTCTTCCACTATACTATTTCCTCTTTTATCTAAAGCTACCTCTTCATTATGAGGTATCAGGAACTAGTATAAATAGCAGGGTATATAATAAATTGCACAATTTATATAAAGATACATAAACAGGGGGTCTATTAAATATTTCCCATGAAATTCCCGGACAATTCCCACATTTTTTCTGCTTATAAATATAAGGTCCCTCTTACGATAGAAACATCATACAATGCATAGTGGGTTGCGACAGGCGTAATTTACTCCATCGCAATATTACAATTTATTTAAAAACTAGATTTTTAAATTTTTTTTAAAAAGAATTTTTTAAGAATTTCAATTTTAAGTAAGAAAAAAGCAGCGCAGTTGAATTGCAAAAAATGTGTAAAAAATAAATAGGTGAGAAATAAGTTTCAAAAGAGTTTCTGGATTTTTTTTAAGATTTCAAGACATTTTTAATTGGGGATTTAAAGAGAAAAATAATTTCAAGATACTTTAAGTGATTTAAAGTAATTTCAAGGAATTTTTAAAAAATTATAAGTAGTTTTAAGATATTAAGTATTTCTAAGGGAATTAAAGGGATTTTATGAAACTTATTGGGATTTTTAGAAATTTTAAGGAATTCATGCTGCGAACGAACGTAATTAGTAAGATTATTATTAGTAATATATTTCTTAAGCCATATATTTACGGAGATGATTAACTTATGTACGACATATATCGATTTTATTTTAAACTGAGGCTTTCTCTCGAAATTTTTTACTAAAAAGCTGAATTTTCCTTTGTGAGAAGACAAAACAAAGTTTTTCCATATTTTAAAGTCTATATTCCTCAAGCGTAAGAAGATACTGGAAATATTACGCAAATAGATTTTTAATACAGTACAATACTATAAAATTTAATTTTTTATTAAACTTTAAAATATAAATTTTATGTCATTGTATTATTAAAATTTCACAATTTAAAAGTTGAATAGGCTCCTCTTAATGGATTGAAAATTAATTTTTCAAACTCTGTAAAACCACTCTTTACTTTTGTATGTTGAAAAATGGAATTGCATATTTAATTCTATAAATAATAAATCTCACTTATTATTTTGCAAACACTTTTTCAAAATAACTGTCAATGAATTTAAAGTTTAATTAGCAAAATTTTATCACTAATTCATATCTCTCGAATGATGATTTTTCGCATTAATTTTCCTTTCACATACGCCATCCATTAAATTGTAGTTTATAAAAGTGTGGTTAAAAATTACGTTAACGACTGATCGAAGCACACGTGTAGTAGATTCTCGTTAGCAGTTAAGAGATAACGAACGAAATATTTCCCAATACTCACTCTAATAATTGATATTGCAATTACACTTTCCCAAATTTTTAATTGAATTTCATATTAAAATTACGTATTTTAATTATGTATTTGAATTGCATATTTAAATTTTAAGTAAAGAAAGTGTAAAATTTTAAGTTCAAATTAATCCTCGAATTAATCTATACACACGGAATCCAGGAATATTGCAACATAAAAAACGTATTAACGTAAATAAATTGGATCTTTTATCCAATTCATTGTCATAAAACAAAAACGATGAAACATTAAATCCTAGAATACATTGTATTCGCGCTTTATGAAAGGCGATAGAAGGGTTTGAATTACTTCTGTCGCTTTAGAGTACCCCTGGGTCTCGTATACGACTTATAGGATGATGGTATATGGTAGGTGCTTTTTTGCTGCATTCCCTATGTGATAGGGAATTGGTGTTACCTACTGTAAATATATGGGTCGCCCAAAAGTTCTGTCCCTGGTGATAAATCATTTCAATGCTTTGGAGATATCCAACACTCGTAACATTCGGATAACAGGTTTTTCGCTCCTTCGTGGTCAAATTCTATCACAACAAAAATATTTCATTCTTGCTTTTTACAATAAATAATATAACTTATTATTTATTGCTTTCTTTATTTCTAATTTTTATATTATTTTCTACACGGGGGGACTTTCTGTGGTCATTATTTTAAATAGATACATAAAATTGGGAGGGCTTCAGTTCTATAGCGAAATATTGTAAACTTTTAATTATGTAAGTAAATTATTGCAGCAAAATTAACGAATTGCAAACATTTACAATTTGCAGGGAAAAATACTGTTATGTTTTTTTTTTTTTTTGATTGAAAATACATATAATTGACAGCAAATTCTTTTCTTTTTGGAAAGTGCAGTCAAAATTAATTGCAATCTAAAAAATTGAAAGCAGATAATTTCGTTATCAAGTTCAGCAATAATTGCCGCACCTTCCTGAATTTGCTGACAAAATTATCTGCTTGTAATTTTTTGGATTGTAATTAATTTTGACTGCATCTTCGAGAAAAGAGATTTTGCTGTTAATTGTATTGTCAATCAAAAAATATAACAATATTGTTACCTACACAAAATTTTAGAAAATCTTATGAAATACTATCAAAAGATACAATATGACATAATAAGTAGATGCTGCAATATTTACCGATCGAGGGATTTTAATTCAATCTTCATATATTTCATGATTGACAGTTAAAAGTTCACGAGTTTTATGCTTGTGTGTGTGTCGATATCTTTATACGACTTATGCTTATAAGACTTTTCTGATGCAATTCTTGTGAAATTTCTCAACGAGATAAGAAGTTTTATAAATATTAACGTCTAAAGTGAACCTAAAAAAATTGAAGATAAATGTTTCACAATTTATCTGCACTTCATTATTTTTTATTTCATTGGTGACCTATATTCAATAAGAACCAACGGATGTATTAATTAGTTAATAAGATAATTATCATTACAATAGCCGTTTCCTTTCATTTCCGAAATTCGGTTTCCAATACGATAAATGACAATTTTGTCCACTGGTTTCGAATATCGAGCAATAATAAAACAAAATTTAAAAATTTCTAAATATCAGAAATAAGTAAACAAACACATTAGGTGTAATATTGCTTTTTCTTTGATTAATCTCCACCCCGAATGACAAGGTGATAAAAAAAAAGATGGATTTGCTTCGATTATGTTTGCGACACAATCTCACCCTCGTATTTTTCACAAGTAGAATTTGAGGGAGCTTTTACTAAATAATCAATATGTGTATCGTCAAATACATTGTTGCAAAAATTTCATACATATCAATCGCTCTTAAGTAGAAGCTTTCAGAAGGGCTAGAATTTTTTTGAAATATTTAAATGAGAAGTTAAATACAATCTTTAAAAATTAAAATGTATTAATAATTTGGAAAGTATGTATTTAAGTATGTCTAAATAATTAAAAAATGTTACAGCCTATAAGTACAGAAGTTAGAAATTTATAATAATGCAAATTAAAAGTATCTGAACGAATTTGTCGATAATATTTCAAATTTTTAATTTTAACTTTTAAATTTTAGGTGTCTTTGTGTCTATTCTTGGTACACTTTAGAACATTTTTCAAGATATATGGTAACATCACTTTTTTTAGACAGGAACATCTCAAGTTTTTCTATAATATCTTGAATAAAAGACTTTTATTAGACTTCTTTTTATTTCCTAATAAAAATTGAGTTTAAATATCATATAATTTGGTATATATTTTCAGGTCCCAAAGCGAAAGTCGAGCTCAGCAACCGCGCATTTCCACAATGTATGACGATGCCGCTTTTTGCATGGAGACGACTGCAATTCAATCAGCCTTTGACAATGGTGTGGCGTTCTGCAGTCTTATGTAAGCGAGATTCGAAATGTTTAAATGAAAAAATGAAAAAGTGGGTTTAGCCCCCGAGATTACTCCTGGAGATACTTTTTTCTACTTCGAGAAAACTTTACTCGAGTCATTATAGATACAACGTGGTATCATAGATTAAGCGCATGTGACTCGATTTTTTACCCTGAAATGAAGTTCATCTTCTATTTATTACTAAAAATATATTAATTAGTTTATTAATTTTGGTTTTTAATTGTTATCTAATGATAGAGAGTATTAATGAATTTGTTTCGTAGCTTTTGTTAGACTGTTAAAAGCTCATTTAATTTTTATCTAATATTAATGACACAGAGTGTCTACTTTTATAATTGGTGTTATAAATTTATGGAGATAATTAATATTGATGTTATAGATGTCTTTAAAAGTACGTCATCCTATCAAATTTAAAAGGAATGGAATTGACTAGAAGCACAAAAGAATTTTTGACTGATGTGTTTAGAAGAGACATTTTCTCAGGAGGGAGATGCATCTATTTTGAATCATAGTTTTTCAATTATTTTGAATTGAACATGTTCCATCAATTTAATAAAAATGATACGCACATTTCCTGCTGTTGAACTGAATTTTTTACACTATGAATCCTTGTTGTAACTTTCAGAATGATTATTATTAGTTTCTGAATATAAATTGAATCCTAACAAAATAAGAGGATGAATTATTATTTCGGAGGCAAAGAATCGCTCGCAAAGTTATCATTTTTGCGCAATATTGCGCTGGAAGGAAGAAATTTAAAGAAAGTAAGGAAAGCACGTTGTCATTGCTAAAGTTGTTGACGTACCTAAGATGTTTAAACTTTGAGAGCGAAACACTGAAAAACACAGATTTTTTTGTTCAAGTCAAAGTATGTAATATGTACTGGTATTTAAACAAAACTTTCTGTTACTGAAAAACAAGAAAACACTGAAGAAACAGTTGTTGTTTGTTATTGTTCTTTGTTGATGCGTTAAATATTGCGCACCCAATAATGACGTGTATAAAGACTGAATCAAAAATCACAGAAAAACAAAATCTCGGATCTGTGAAAATTTGTTTTTAATGACATTTCAAATGTATCTGTCAATTGGCATCACAGGCATTTAAAAATTAGATTAATGATACACACTCTAAAATTAAATTAATTAAAGAAATATATAAAAAGTATACTTGTACTACTAAAGAATAAATTTAATGTATATTAATTAATAAATTCTCTAGCATCAAAGAAGAATGCAGAAAAATATTGCCAAATGAACTATTTTTTGTGTTTTAACAAAAAAGAGGTTAAAAAGAATTACAAAAAAAAATAATGTTGAACAAAAGTTGTTGGTTGAAGAAAGCATTTTTCAGTGTGACGTTCTCGGGTCACAAAGGCCATTTTCAAACCTTAGTCTGTTATCAAATGGCAGAATGGCCTTAAGAATGAGGTTTCATCACCTTCACGGAGCTTTTCGTGTAACAGTTAGTGCCCAGGGGACATTCAACGGACGTCTCGAATATCCCATGTGAATAGGATGAAGACGTCTTTCGAATATTTCCTGGTTATCGAATGTCAAGTGGGCGTACACTCGATCTATCTTGCTTCATCGTCACTCTTCTAGTTGATGGCGATTTTAAACGTGGTTTTAACGTGTCGTGTTTCTTATTACAACGGTATCAACTGCTTCATTACTGGGATGCTGAGCCTATTTAGCAAGTTTGGAATCAATTTTCTTTTCTTCAAACACTAAAGAATGTAATAATAATATTATTATTATACATATAGTAATAGCTACTTTCCTTAGTGTTGGGGAAGTGACTTAAAAAAAATATTTGAAGTAATGAAAGCAATTATTCGAGTCAAAGTGAATCGAATCAAGTATTCATAAATCCGTAAAAAGCACTGACGATCTTACTCGACTAATTCATACACCAGAAACGAACTGAACATTCTCAACGACTTATTGGAGAGAAAAAGGCCTATGACTAAATAAATTGAGTTTTTGGCCTCGGTCCACTTTGACAACCAAAACCCTCCATAGTTTCTATACCACGTCAGCGTTACTCGTTACATTCCCATCGTTGAAATATGTGAACGTCACATTCGTATTTCATTTTCGATCAAAAAAGGTGAAACGATTTTCACAATGACCCTACGACTTACTCGTGCGATCTAAAAACTTATTTCTTCTCTATATTGTCCTCTTGTGCGCGTAATATATTTGATAGAGAAAAATTTACAAAATACAAATAACGAATGTTTCAATGGTTTATAAATATTTAACTATGATAAGAAATCCTGACGTACTTATTCAAATAAAAAAAAACGTACATAGTAGTGCGTCAAGTCGATGTTAACTCGTGTTACGTAGACTAGCACAGAGAGGGGAGATTTTAACAATTAGTCGTACCATAATTACTTAGGTCAAATTCAAAGAACAATCATGATTATTAATTACTTGAAAGGGAAATAAAAAATTAATTAACAACAAGTCTTTAATCTTAACGTGTTAAGTTAGCACTAACAATAATAAAAACAATTCGTCCAATGATAAAGATGTATTTCAAATAAAAAAAAAAATTACATTTGCCTATAGCTGATCTCCCCTAAATCTTTCTAAAAACGAAAACCTCAACATTCAACGAGTAACGCACTATGTGCAAAAAATCAGAAACATAATTTTTCCTCGCCAAAGGAAAAATAATTACTACTATGACAAACAATTAATTAATGTAATTGTTTATAGATGTAGGAGTGATTTTTAAAAGTTCAGGGGCAAAGTATCTTTTCTTAATCTTAGCGCATAATATTAGCGCATAATAAGTAGTTATATAACTTTTCTCCTGCGAAAGAGAAGGACGGCGTAAACAATGCTAAAGAAATGTTATATAATACTTAGACGCTGTCTTATCAGATTTTTAAATAAATGTAAATACGTGAGCAATTTTCTATTATTTCTGATGTTAAGAATGAAGCAAGATCTTTTTCTTTATCTATATTGTATACTACGATTAATTATTATCGTTAGCAATTGCATAAAATCAAAATATATTTTTCAGAATTTTTCATATTTGTAACATCTAAAAGTTATTAGAAGTTGGCCCCTGAGACAATGATGTCAACACTAACGCCCTCACTAGCCTTTTAGCATGTTCAATTAGTCTTCCGCGGACCATATAAATGTACAGTTATGATAGAAACATACTCGCCATTTCCTCTCTGATATCAGAATCATATTCGATGTGCATTGGACGAATACATGTAATCATGTGTCAAAACTGATTCTGAAAACTGAATTACTCTACAAACACACTCCCTACAGACTGCTACCATTATTTACTGTTATAAAGAGTTCATAGAATTAAAGAAAACCCTCAATTATAAGGAACCACACTATATGTCTCTATATACAAGAGTTTTCTACAATTATTTTTCATTTGTGTAAGTTTAGTAATTACACTTTATATAAATTTGTGTAAAATTGATTTGAAAGTATTATAAATTTAAATTTAAGATAAACAGAGTCTGAGAAATTGTATAGAAATTATTAAACTCCGTAAGTCACTAAAACGAAGATGTTTTTTAAATATTGTTTTGTTGAAATCAAAAAACGGTCTTTCGACATGACCAACTGAAAATTGTCGTTGAAATAAATAAGTAGTGAACTTTACTTTAAATAAGTTTGCGAAATTTTAATTGATAGATGTATACCTAATTCGTCAACAGACTTTCGAACAAGTTAAGGTATTTTGACTTTTGCGAAAGACTTGTCGGTTGCAAGACAATTTTTTCTGTAAAAAGAGAATAAAACAGAATGGATAATAATTTGAAATTACGAATTAATTATAAAATCATGAAATGGAGACTAATTGCGACATGATTCGTAATTTTATATACTGCTTGCAACTGGTAAAAGAAATCGCTTTACGATTGGATGTCGTAGCTGTGTCATGTTTAAACGCACACGTTTCATCATTATGTTAACGAAAGTGAACTTGAAACCTGATTGAACTCTGATCGCCGTAAAATGAAATAGGAATGTTTCGACCATTTCATGTGTATCTTACATAATATAATAAATATAATGTAATACCGACGAAAACAATCGTTTGCTTGAGAAAAATAAAGAAACACCGATATATAGAACTGCCAAGAGCGCGAAAGTTCTAAAATCTTATCACGTGATCAAGAACATAGGGTTAACGTTCGAGTTACGATATAATTTAAAATTATAACCAATTGTATCAGATTTATTGAAAGGCAATTACAATAATTGCTCTATTATAAAGGAACGATATTTAATTATCTGGATTGCAATTTATCTTTTTCAAAATTTTAACAGGAATCATAATGATTATTAATGATTTGATGTAATAATTGAACGTGTAAACACACAATGTAAAATGAAGAATTCTAGTAGATCGTGACCTGACGTTTTCGGAAACTCGTAATTAAGGTAATGTGTTACGTGCAATTAGCAAGAGCAGAGTATTATTGATGATTGTATAGCAGGTTAATTAATATACGTCAATTTTTGAGCGACTGTTCTCTGTCAACAAAATGTATACGGACCATCGATTGATAAGAGGTCGTATTTATAAAATGGCGTTCAAGGCGATAACCGATACGATTTTAACTCTTTCTGCACCGTACGTGTTTCTAATAAAAGTTGTCTTTCTTTCCAATCCATTATTTTTACCATAAACTGTTTTTTTACTCTCTTACTGTACAAAATTATATTGACATTTCAAATATTTTATCTACTTAAGTGTCAATTTGTGAGCCAAAAAGTAATTCTACTTTTTTTCTCCCGCGAAACGAAATTTGAGTTTTTCTTTGTAGATATTTAAAAAGTAAAATAGTTATAAAGCAATAGTTATAAAACGGATAAACGTATAATTAATTATAAATATCGAGAGATAATTTTTCAAGAGGTTATCGAAGGATATGATATGGTTTCACTATGTGACATAAAAGCAGGATTATTGGAAGAACTTGTATTTTTGTATAGGTATTTTGTAAGGCTCGCGTATCAGCCGCACGTTACCGGAAGTGGCGAGTTGTGTGGAAGCGAGAACAGTAGATCGACTATGGAAATAACATTGTGAAAATATGAAATATCGCTATACATATATTATATTATACTGTACTGTATGTTGTGTATATTATAAATGTTTAGAGGACCAAGAAATATAATCTACCGCTATGAAACTAATTGATTTCGTTATACCTCCTATTTTCATTTGATCATTTGATCCTCCTTTAGAGCAGAAGGCGGATCCCTAATATCGCCACGTAACGACCAAACTTTGTTTGAAATTGCGACCGCTATAGTGGACCACAATTAATCTCTTGACCGATTTCAGAACAGTTCAAGAAATTCATGCATCACTGCCTTCAACCACTGAACAGTTCAGTAAATTATCGATAATCATATTAGAACTTCTAAACTTCGTACCGCCAAAAGGCATCGTATTACTCAATTATTTGTGGGAACAAGGCATGAGATGGTTAAATTGTCAAAACTATATAAGTGGATTGAATTCAAACGTAAGTTTATGTCTAGCTTTTTGTCTAATTTTGATATAAGAAATATATATGCAGAAAAAATATAAACTTAATATCTAATGAGATTAAATATCTTTTTTTCTCCCTATTACATGATCTGGCCTTGTCTTTACAAAAGATTCTTCCTCTCTTGGAATATAACCCGTTTGATGTAGAAAAAAAATTAATTCAACTGCGTAATGAGATTACGACACGGCGAATTGAAAAGATTCTTATTTAAGAAAAATCTGTATAGAAACGAGACTTGTTGAAGTCATCTTACAAAATAAAACCAAACTACTACAACCTATTTACTTGTAAAATAATTTTAAAAAAATTTCCATACTATACAGACGTAAAGAAATAATTAAAGAACATCTGATTGGTAGGGAAATTTTTAAAATTATTATTTTACGAGTAAATAGGCGGTATGCCCTTAATAATTTAGTAAGATTGTAAATGTTTATAATTTAGACTCGACTCAGACGCTAAAATATACGTAAAAAGACAAGAGTTCAAGACATTATAAGCATTTGTGAGGAAAACAAGCTCTAAATGTAGTGTGAATTATTTATATCAATTTATCATTCGATTGTTTAAATTTAGCCTATTGAATGTATTGAATTTTGATTTGGGAGTAACTGAAAATTCTTTGCGCAATTAACAATTTGTTATGCTGTTGGTTTAATTTTCTAAATATATTTCTGAAAAAGCATTTTACAGGATTTTATGAAATATTAAATAATACTATTTTCAAATACATATAATCAAAAAACTATATTTGAAGAGTAATGAAATCTACACTTAATTATTTCTAATAGTTAATAAATAATGAAGTTTTTAAATTTGTCTACAATGAAATAGATACGATGAAATCAACATATATTAAGATAAATAATGTAAAATATCGTAGAATAAATTTCCATTTCAAACTTAATCAAAAAAAATTAATACATAAGGAAATATGAATTTAAAGTTTTGTCTTGAAAAAAAAGTAGTTTGTCAAACGAAGAGCTAAAAACATTAATATAATAATTATTTTTGCACTAAATTATAGCCGATTGAGTTAAATTTTCTTCTAAATTGAAATACGTTTCCAAGACAAAATTTATCATCAAATTTTCGATTCCCATAAACAGGAATTAAGAGTTTAATAACCAACGACTTTGACACCACCAGGAGTACGAAATATCCTTTCCTCTGGAGGAAGTTCTCCAATTAGGTATCTCTCCAGAATCTGTTTAGCTACCTTAGAGTGTCCGGTACCAATGAATGCGAGAGTGGCATCCCGTCCGGCATGCTCGAGCAGAATGTCCTGTCCACCAGGATGGTTCTTGATGAAATCCGTACAATTGTAGACATAGTCGTAAATGGCGACCCAACAATCGTCGGATGTGTCGTGCCAAGCAACCTCGTCGAGGGAAATTGTCTGGAGCTTTTCATCCTCTCCTCGACTTTTTCTTCGACTTAGTTTCCTCCTCTCATCCTTGAAATCCTTTCTCGTTTCAGAACTCCCCTGTTTATTCTCCAGCGCAGGAATCGTTCTCTCCTTTTCATGTCGCTGGATAAAGAAATCGTCCTCTGGGTCCGGACCTTGCAAATCCAGGGCTCTAAAGGTCGACCTCAAAAGATCCATCTTATCCAGAATACTGTTGTCCCTTTAAATGGATTCTCAGTTTATTCGGAGAACAAAATATATTTTTGTAAGGGAGACAAAAGGTTTGGGTTTTTAAAAAAAAACTGTGAATAGTTTTATAATTTAATTCAGAAATGCTAATAATTTAGTAATAAATTTCAATTTGAATACCAGAATATTATTCAATTCTATTTTGTTAAATTCTTATGTCTGATTGAATTCATCTGATGTTTTTCAATTTTGGTGAGTCCACATGAAAAATATTATAAACATAAAAATGTAGATAAACAGTCGAATGTGCGCTTAATGTGCCTAACCGGGAGATGAAAGCAAATATCCAGTTTTGTTGATTCAAGCATAACAACAATATCGTATGACGTTATTGTGGTTTTCGAGTCGAGGACCTTGTACAATAGAGTTCATAGGAAATTCGATATCATTGTAAGGGTAGTATTTCAAATTCTAATTTTAAATTATATTTCGAAATTGTACACAAAGTTCCATTTTAAAAGAGAAATAAACTGGAACTGGAGTTGTTTCAGTTGATTTTCAGAGCAAATATCACTATGGGAATACGTATTTGTTTATCGACTTGTGAAAAGTTGTTTTACTGTGAAAATTTAAATCATTGATGTGATATATTAAGAATATAGAATAAATAACTCGAATAGAAAAAATATTTTTTCATCCTCCCCTGAGGTTAGGTATAATATGAAAGCAAATATTAATTAAGGGCATGTGATAATTACCATACGCGCAAATTGAAATAACCCCGTTTTTTTTTCTCAGAATTTTTAATTTATCAAAAAAATAATAGTGCACAGACGTTCTAGTTCACGTTCTTTACGACTGTGCACTATTATTTTTTTCAAAAAGTAAAAATTGTGAGAAAATAACCGGGTTATCTAAATTTGCTCATATGGTAAATAACATATGACTTTAAGTGTATTTGATAACATTACCTGTATTACTACTGAAAAAGCTATCTGATTGGAATAAAAAATTATCACATTTTTTCCAAGTTATTTATCTTTTAATATTTGCGTAAGAAATGTTAAAATATGTACAGATTTATCTTGAAGCAATACAGAAATAACCACTCGCTAAATTCTAAGGGTCCTCAAATTCGTGTTCACTATCCCCAAAGAAAACTAAATCATGAATGTACCAAAAGTTTTAAAAGTTCAAATGAACAAAATATTTTTTCCCCATTCTTTTTTATCTATAGAAAATATTTTTTCAATTAAAAATAATAATAGACATTACAAGTTTCTTTCATACAGAGTTATTTTAAATGAAAATTAATCAATATTTCAAAACTGTTTCTTGTTTAAAATACATTAAACACAAGAATTTGTTTATTTGAACGTTCAGAACTTTTCAGTCATTATCATGAAAACTGAAAATTACTTTACGTAAAAGAATATTCTACATTCAAAAAATATTACCGAAATCCCAGACTTAGCTATCACCAAACGAAGAGTGCAACACAAAAAATCGACCAACTGCATGATAGGTATCGCGAAACTGTCAAACTTTTGAAAACAGTAGCTTCACTTCTTTGCCGAGTTAGATAAATTTATAGACCTTTCAATTCAGATAAATTCGTACAGGAAATTGCACAGTGGAAAAACTTTTATAAAACTGTAATAGATCAGAAGTGTACGTAAAGAAAAATCTAATTTCTGAGATGAAATATTGCCTGCAGGAGTCACAGATAAGGGATTAAGAGATAAAATCAAAAACCTACATGGAGGATGCTGAATCGCTAAGATGTCTTTCGTGGGACATTTTGAGAAAAACTGAGGCTTACTCGCACAAGGGAAATCAATTCTAATGGGAGAGGAGAATGTAATTCCATTACCGGTTGAAACCTGAGACGTGCACGAGGGTTTCTACACGATAGTTGGATATACTTGAAGGTTGTCCCATGATTAAGAAAGTGCGGCACACATTTTTATGGAGAGTTGCATACAAACTTCACCAAGAGATTCGAAATTGTAATTGAAACTGATCAACGAAAACAGACAACTGTCGCATTAATACCAACACTGCTTTTGCAATAATTACTGATAAGAACTTTAGATTCTATCACTGGTTTATAAATGTACAATATGCATACATATATAATGCATTTTCAAGCATAAATTGATGCAATAAACTCTGCGTCTTGCGATTATTTTGATTTTGGATGTTGTAAAACATTGAAATCATGATTGGTAAAAATTTATTTATGACATTGGAAGAAATATGTAAACGGATAACTTTCGGATACATAATGTATGAGCAAGCTTGAATATTACTTAATTTTAAAACATATATTTACAAATTGGTATATCAAATAAGCCCTATGTTAACTATGATGTTAATCTATGATCATATATAATTAAATATAATTTTAAAACTGTCTAGTCCTAAAATATAATTTAGGAATTGTCAGTACCTAAAATTTACAATGTGCAGTTGTGCACGCTGCTAGAAATTTCTGCTTTAATCTCACGAATTCAAATTTAGAGAAAGGACTATTGCCCATAAAATTTTTTAAAAAATTGTCGTCTTAGATAAAATTCGATTAACTTCAACAAAATTTTATACTAGATTTATATATGTATTATAATAAACATTTTACTTTACATTGAGAGCTGCTGCCCTCGAACGGCGAAGGCGTTAGATTATATTTAGATGTGGGAGATTCTTCATATCACTGTGGATAAAATAGAAATGATTTGAAAAGGTAGTATTGACCAGATTTTCCATTTGATTTCCACAGCTGATAAAAGCTCATAAACAAGAGCTTTTACAAACAAGTTCACGTTCGATGGTACTCAATTTTCATTGACTGAATTTTCTCTCAACATTTATCACAGTTGATAACTCAAATTAAGAATTTAAGTTTCATTCTCTACTTCATTTTATTATCCATTATGTTTATCCATACTTAAAAAATATATTTAGTTACTATACTACTTTTGATTTAAAAGATATTTAAATTTTAATCCTTCAATTTAAATCCTGATTCTCCAGTAAAAAGATAAATGTAACTTTTATTGTTAGTTCCCGTTATCCGTCCAAAAGTTGAATTTTCATTTGACTTATATGTAGTTTATTTGTGTTTACTTATAAAAATTCAAGAATATTATAAATATTAGTATACAAATCTACTGAATCTTCTGTTAGATTCAACAGATGAACATTGTATTGAATTATACCAAACTTTTATACCAAACTATCGTATTAGTCAAAATAATTTAATTTTACAAATAGACAGATTTAAAGAAACATTTTTTATACAATTTTTCTCACATTATACAAAATCATCATTAAATATTGAAGTAAACATCGGATAAATCTACAGTTCCCTTAGAAGTTACAAGAAATCTATGTAAAAGAATCAATCGCTCAGTGGGATAAAAGACGAGACTGGATGCCGATGGATTGAATATGAAAAAAGCGAGAAAAAGCTTAGCGGGCCTAGTGGCCGGTATCGAACAGCGCATGTCGGGAGGAGGCGTCGCGACGCCGTGAGGGCAGCGCCGACAAGTTCAGTTCCAAACATGCCACCACCCTGACGTACGACCCTCTTTCCCTCGCGCTAGTCGACGTTCAAAATAAGTTCAAAAGGAAACACAAAAAGAAACAAAAAATTAAAAATAACGATCCCGACCACGAATACGACGACGACGATCAGCACAACCATCTCCATCAGGAGAAGACGATCAGTAAAATCGGATCATCAATGACAGACTTTCGAGGCGCAGAACGACCACAGAACCACGGTACTACACACATCCGTATATTACTGACACCGATCGACCAGCGGTCTCCTCTTTATCCTCTTCTTCTTTGAGCTTATCAATCTCAACTACTTGTGTGTCTAGTTATCAATAGTGTCTCTTAATTATTTTATTTTAATCAAAGATGCAGTTAATTCGTGCATGAAATCAGCAATTCTATCCGGAAAAAGTGAGTGCGCGAGAAATGGATGCACGTGTTTCGTGGATTCGCTGTTGATCGATCGCCCGTGCGGAAAACAACATTGAAAAAGGTTTGCAAGCAAGAAATGCACTTTCAGCACTTCCAGTGTGTCTTATTGACTGGAGTATTGGGGCGAGAATAATTTAAATTGGAAAGATGAAAAATTCGAAAATTCGAAAATTCGAAAATGAGAAGGAGAAACTTTGTTCTTTCTTCTTGTTTTTCTTTCGTTGTTACGTCCTGTCAACCCTTTTGATAACACACATTAGTGTCTTGACCGTTTAGCATCCACTCTTCCCGGATCCCCGCGCTTTCGAGCAAACTTCGACTTGTCCGAGCCGTTCCGCGCGCAATTTAAAAACAGAATTCTAAAACTAGCAGCCCATAGGCTAGTTACTCGGTAGTAGGTGGTCGTTGGTCGCTCGTTGTTCGTCGTCAAGTCGAACGCCCGACAAAAGTGAACGGGGAATCGTGCCAGGTAACTCGAGCTGCAACTGAGCCGAAAAGTCATTTACCTGGATCCCAGTACAACGGGGCTAAGGTTGCACATTGTGTTTCGCTGCGACACGGGTTAATAAAATGCAAGCGGCCTCGTGCACGCGTAGCGAAAATTATTTTCAAGCATTATCGAGACCCATGCGAAACATGGTGCTTTTATTTTAATTTCCGCGGCGAAGAATCAAGAAATAGGGATTCAACGATTTCTGTATTGAGACAAAAATTCTTATGAAAATGGTACCAAAATCGAGATCATTTTGATATGATCACTGTAAGAAAATCATTTTGCCCGCAGAACTTTCAATTCAGTTCCAATTTTTACAAAAATTCAGATCACTGTAGGCTGGCATCACTTATAGGTCAGAAATATTTTTATTTGGAGTGATTTTGATCTTATTTATTTGATTGTTTTAAACATAAGCAGGAATCCAAGTCTTGTTTTTCAAATTTGAATCACTGAGGTATAAAAATCCAAGAATTGGCATAAATTTCACAATGAAACGATATTACCAGAACCTATCAGCGTTATTTAAAATCTAGATTCGATAGTTTTATTTCTGAATAAACGAAAAATGAATGAATGAATAGTATTGTTTGACAAAACAGGATAAAAATACGTTTTTTTCTTCTATCAGTTCCACGAAGTTATACTTTTTTGCGATGATGAATTTTTGTATTAAAATGATCTAGGGAATTTGGCTCTCATTTTCATCTCACATACGTGTTCTGAAATAAAAATGAACCAATTTCTTATATGCTTTGTAGCGATGGAGAAAAATTATGAGGTGAGAGTTCTGCTGTCAGGGGAGCATTCATATTTGTTTTAGAATCATATATCTCCATATGAGAGTAAATATTGTTTAGATCAATATTCACTTTTTCATTCAGCTAAAGCTGCGTTCCAATGCGTAGTGAATTTATCATATAACGGCTCAGGGTTACGATGAAACATTACAAGTAAAAGCTTTTAATGTCAGCGCCACTATAATCTCGAGCACCCTTTAAGACTGAATATAATATAGCAGAAAAATTCAAACAATCAACTTTAAAATTTTAATTGCAAGCTTTTTTTAATTTTTACAATATGAGATGATACGTTGTAGTTTGATTACTCATCCTTCCTGTGATTTAGTGCAATAAAGACAAATTAGCTATTAAAATTTTAATTCGCTCATTACTGTAAATGTTTCATGATCAGTTTTGCATAATGTTGTAATTAATTCAAAGATATTGGGAATTTTTTGATATAAAATAATGATGGCCATGGCTAGCCGTCCAGCCGAGTGGCCGTTCACTGGAAGAATCAATAATTTTCCATACTTATAATCGATTCGGAATCAATGGCTCATCAAAAGATTTTTCAGAAACATGTGGGGAATCAGTAGAATCAGTGGAATCACATAGAATCGATTTTCGAGTAAACGGTCCCTCGCGTTCAGCTTTTAGGACAAATAGAGAAATCATAAAAATTTGCTTGGCTAAATTGGAAATAAGAAGGGGAATTTTTCCGACAAAAAAAATTTTTCTCGGTGGTGTATAGATAGTGTTAAAAGCATACATAAATTGAATTAAAATAATTAGAATTTGTAAAGATTTGTTTAAAATTCCATTAATATTAAACTAAATTTCTGATAAATTATATCGAACGATAAGTACGACGAACAGAATTTAAAAGTCAATTGAATGATACGCGAAATACCAATAACAACAATAAAAATTGAATTATAATTACTCAGCATTCGATTGTAATACAATAATGTACAAATAATACGATATTTATGAACGTATATTACGTTGGAGCTTTTGAACCTAATTTTTATGACATTATGCATAAGCAATCAATTTTATTAGAAATGAATTATGCGTGCACATAAACTCGGAATTTTTAAGAACCGATATTTTTCCATTTTCATGTAACTTTGTAATTCACCGAACCCTTGCCTGTTATAAAATGCTATCGTGGTTAGAATGAGATTGGAATGATATTGAAGTAAAATGAAATTAGAGCGAAGTGGAGTCGAAGCATATTGGGATTTGACCTGATAATATAATTTAAAAATGGAGGTAAAACGTGTTGAAGTCGAATAAGCATTTATGAGGGTGAAATGTATATAGGGCAAAGCAGGCACTTGAAGGAAGTAGATACAGGGTAAGTTGATCTAGCCTGAGGGTCAAGAGAAACGAAGCGTAAATAGACAAAGAGAAGTTAAGGTAAGGTTAGATCGAAGGCTAATACGGAAGTGGGTAAAAATGGATCAATTTTCACGAAGTAAAAATTCCGTGAAATGAAATAAGATAGGAAATATGATTCTCTTTTATGTAACTGGATTAAAGATATATTTTAAAAATTTTCGATCATTTTTCTAGCATCTGTTACTAAACCATGACGATGTAAAAAGGAACAACGTTCAAAGTCTCGACGAAAAAAAACCCTGTGCAATTTAAAGTAATAGTAATAGATATGTGATTACATCTATAACTAATGACTAATGACTAATGAGTAATGACTTATGACGTATTTAGCTTACAATAGATTTCGATTCACTCGTCAAGCTCACACTCAACTAAATGGCATTCGCTTTGGCTAAATCATTCGTGATCGAACGATTGTTAGTCATTATTTTTAATTCATTTTATTATACTTATTTTTAATCTTTTATAAAGCGTAATGACATTGTTAAGAAATAGTTGATAAGAAAAAGTGGAATGTGCTATGGAAGGTTGAAATAGGTAATAAAATTCTATTGAGAGCGCATTTAAAGAAGTTAAAAGAGTAAAGATGCTAGGAAAAATAAATGGATGAATTAAGATTAATTGAAGTGATACAAATAACGGTTATAGGAGTGCAATTTCCATGAAAAATAGGAAGACTTTTTGAGATGCTGATACTAAATCTAGATATATTCGGCAATATCAATATAACGAACTGCCTTATGATAGGGGTGGTTGAAGATTGTCTTCCACTGAGGAATTGAAATCGGGTTACTACTTTCACATTTGTAGGGCTATGAAAAATAATCCAGACATATTTCTTTAAATTTAAAAATAGCGCAATTTTAAGGGTGTAGACTACTAGTTAAAAATGTGCAGAATCGCTTTTTTAATACTGAAAATCTCGAAGCCAGAATTCCCTACGTGCATCACACATAAAATTTCATATCATCAATCATACCCTCCACTCTCATATTCTCTATCAGGGTATTTGCAAAATCCGCGAATTTCTTATTCCAAGTGAAGGAAGCCACAAGAGCTTCACCTCTTTCGACTGATCGATCCCTCGATCAATTATTCCAGTACAGTGGCGTAATGCCTGCGACACATGGTATCCGGCATCCTCGACGATTTTCTCGGCGTGACACCTACTATTTATAAATGGTTTGAACCCGGTCGCATTGGCGAATGTTGCGGGCCTGACTAGCTGCGCCTCGTGGTCGGGACGGGGAACAATTCGCTACCCCATGATAAAAATAGAAGCTCCGGCTAGCTAGCTAGCTTGCTTTTTCGTTAGCTCAAAGCTAGAGCACCGTCTAGCTGGCCACGGCGCCTGGCGAGCGCCGCGTCGGCCCTGCTCTGAAAGTCTCCTACGAGCGTCAAAATCCTCGCGTCAATAATAAATTTCATCGAATCCCCTTTTCCAACTTGGATCCTAAATCAATTCCCAATCGCCCTTCATCTTCCACAACCCAGAAGAACTTTCAGTCTCAATTCCACTCGAAATTATATCTGCCTATCTTATGATTCACATTCAAAAATGACGGATTGAATCGCAGGTGTGAGTCCACGAGGACATCATCAAGGTCTGAGCGCTTTCAGCTTCCGTGCTTTCAAACTTTATGCTTTTATGCTTTCAAGCCTCGTGCTTTCATGCTTTCGAGCTTTCGTGCGCCGGTCGAGTCGACGTGGGGCCACATTCCGAGCAGATCACGGATGCTTATAGAAGCGTTGCGTAACGCAGTTAGAAGGAGCAACCGCGGCGAAGCAAAGAAGCTGAGTCGGTAACCGAATTTGCCTCTTCGCGCAATATTTTCGGGCATTTGTCGCGAAGGGCACAGTCATCCGGCCCCTCGAGTAACGAAAGACGAACCGATCCTTTCCGAAGTGTTCGTGTGAGGTGTCGCGACAAGATCTCGAGAATTTGACAATTTATTAATTAATTCGCTTAGACTCAAATTACGCAGACATGCACACGTATGTATAAGCACGTATGTTGTACATGTGTGATCTACGTATCTTTATGTAAATAGAAGAGTGTGCGTGCGGCTTTGGCTCGAGTGTGTAGATGCCAGTGACGCAAATCGCGAGGGAGTATCCTCGAGAAGTGCGGGCAGGGGTAGGAAAGGTGGATCAAAAAGCAAAGCTCCAAATAAAGCTTCAAAGAAGTGTGCAAGAGGATAAAAAGTGTTACCGGCTCAATTCCGATCCTCCGATACGTTCAGTCGATTTTTCTTTTTTTTTTAATAGTTAAAATGGGATTATATCATTTTGGGAATCGCCGGTGTCGTAGATTTACGTTGCAAATGAGAACTTCACGAGTGCCAAAATTCAACTTGACAATGTTGCGAGAGAAAGCCTCTGTGTCTGACCCAGGAATTACGACCTTTAACGAGCTCGATAATGCTTCATGCTATTTTTTGTTCAGGGAATTATCTCAAGTTTAGATTATCTCAAGTTTAGATCATCTCGGCTCTTAAATTCTCCAATTGGCAGACTTGTTAAATAAATGCAAATATCGGGGAAAAATCTAGATGTAATATTTCAATGAGTTCAATATCTCTCGAGAGCTTTAAAGTGTGGTAAGGAAAAAATGTCTCGTTTATAGTAAACCACGACGATATGGTGACGGACGAGAAATTATGCGCCCAGTAGCGCGGTAGGTTTGTCTCAAAATATCACCTCGAGATGTTGCAGTTTGACTATTACGTGAACTTTCGAGAGTGTAGTTGGGACACTTTTTACACTTTAATTGACTCATTGAAGAAACTAAATTTTAAAGACGGTAGCTACAAAACAGGATCCAAAATTAGTTAAAAATGATCCAGTTTTCTCGAATCTGACACAGAGGTTACTCTTATAACAGAGCCATGAGGTATATTTGTTACATTTTAAGAAATTTAGAGACAATCTCCTAGTTACAAGTGCAGTTTTTAACCCTCATCAGTCCCTCATTTCGCCACCTTAATCAGTCCCTTGAGTGTCAAATTGACTCTCTGAGGTAAATTAAAGATAGTTTAAATTTCTTTCATATGGAATCAATGAGGAAATATTAATTCAAGATTGAAGAACATTTTTTTATGTTAATTCGAATATTTTTGTGTAGAAACTAGTTTAGAAGTCGTTCAGTATTCAAATAGCACAATTGTGCCGTAAAGTCGAAAATAGTGTCAATTTGACACTAAGGACTGATGAGGATTAAAAGAGATAATGACAAGGGAATTGAAATATTTTGAATCAGAGGGTAAATAACTGAAATAAATTATAGTGGGAAAATTACACTTTTCGTTCAAGAGGTAATGCCAAAAATATTGAATTTGTTATTGAATAAATCAATCGATCAAGTGAATAAGATTGGAGAATCGGAAATGAGAATTGATGAGGTGGTCGCTGATAGAAAAGTGGGATCTTTTAGGAACTGGGAACTCGTGAGGCCTCGAAGGACGGAAAGGAGGATGGAAAAGCGTCCGGAAAATACCGGGCGCTGCTGACGAGCAACGACGAGACGCACGGAAGAGTGGACGAAAGGCGCTCGAAACGGGTTGCTGCTCCGTGCGATCGAGCGATTAAAAAATGCAGCAACAGCCCCAGGGCCAGCAGCAACCGCCGGGCGCGCCGAATGGCGTCGCCGGCGGGGCCCAATTACCTCAATCAGGCGGGTTGAGCAGCCCCGGGCAAACCGGGGTGTCGGGAATCGCCTTGACAATGGGTCCCAACAGGACGCAGATCAACGGCGGCAGATTCGACTTCGACGACGGTGGGACATTCTGCGGAGGCTGGGAAGACGGCAAAGCTCACGGCCATGGCGTCTGTACTGGTCCCAAAGGTCAGGGAGCCTACTCCGGAAGTTGGAATTACGGATTCGAGGTCTCTGGTCTGTATACCTGGCCGAGGTATGTTCACTTTTTTAAATTTCATATTTTATATTGAAATTTATATTGAAATTTATTTTTTAGACAGTCAATTCAGAGAAAGTTCCTGATATATTGTGACAGCTGTCAGATTTTCCATTCAAAATTTCATCATCGCCTAGTTTCAAAAACTGTTTTAAGTATCATTCTTTGTAGCATCTGAAAGGAAAATATAGAGTTATTTTTTACGGAAATAGATGCGAAAAGGAATAATTTTGTCAAAACTTATAAACAATAATCAGAAATGATCACTTAACTCTTTTGTAAATATATCTAAAAATATAACAATTTCACAAAAAGTTTATTTTCTCCGCCAAGTCATAAAGTTTAAGTTTAACTTCATTTTGTTTATTTACGAGCGAAATGACAATTCATTTACAGGAAGCATGATATATTTCAGTCACAAATAATTTTAAACTGAATTCCACTCTTATGAATGATTTGTGAACCCAACATACATTTTAATTAGGAAATGTTAATATACACCCGATTTTCATACAGATTGAGTTTCGTCGTTCAACTGGAAACTTATAATCCCTTTCAAAAGAACATGCAAATCGTTTGAGAGACAATCAAAGTCCTCGTTTTGCTATTCCACGCGATTAATATGTAAACTACGAGCGGTCCATAAATCTCAAATGGCGACGGATCTCTCGGCTATCGTTTCCTTTGATATATTTTTAACTCAAACGAGATTGGGAAAGGGTCCACGAAATGTGGCTGTTCTCGCCTCGTTTCCCTAATTAGATACAATCCGAAATATCCAGAAAGAAATTCCTATCTAGTAACATTAACAGCTTCCTGACATTCGTATGTCAGAAAGCTGTTAGCGCAATGTTAACTTGGAATGTTCCAGCTGTGGACTGCGACTGGACTAAATCGATCTGTTTTTTTTTATCTCTTGATCTGATATAGCAGAAATGGGATGTGTTGGTCAGAGAACTTCAAATGGCCACTTCCTATAATAATATTTTGTGCGAAAGAGTATTTTTAATCTATTTCTTTTTAGAAAATAAACAAAACAGTAGATGATTTCAAAAATGCGGAAATATCATCAAGCACTTAAATATATCTCTTTTCCATTCGATCTGTGTAATAGCCTCGTAAAATTAAGTGTGATCATTTTCCTCTTTAGTCATAAAAAAAATCGTAACTTTTCCGTTTACCACTATATGTTTTTTTAAGTAAGGTGCTTGGTTGATTTAAATACGTTTCCGATTCATGATTTCATTTTCCATAGTAAAAAAATCGATTTCAACAACATTATATAGTTTGAATCTGACAAATAATTAACCACGCGCATAAATGAATAAAAACCATTTATTTCTTAGTGACGAACTCTTAAATTAAAAACGCTGCTTTGCACTCGCATAAGAGATGAATTAAAGTTACAGTAGAAAAGGTAGTTTTTAGTCAGACATTACAGTCCTTATAAGCATTTTTTATATTCGCATGTGTCGTATTTCATCCCAAATATTCCAGACTCTTTTCTAATAAATAATTCTATTTTTGTTTCGATTGAGTTCTGGTGTGGTTTGGTTTCCACTCTATCCAGTAGAAACAAAAATTCCACCGTCGGTTCAGATTGTGGATATGATGAGCTGTTAAAAGACTCCAAAATAAAATAGTTACTAGGGTTCGAAACCTTGGCCTTGATGAATGTTTATGGGATTCCAAAGTGACAGTTTGCGTAACATCGGGCGCACGTGTTATATTTTTTGTCGCTTGGGCGAGCTGATCTGAGGGAGCTCCGGTGCCGATTCGAGATGAGCGGAAAACCTTGACACGTATACCGGTATATTATACCTGGAACAGGCGGGAGACTCTTGCAATCCTGAAAGTAGGTCACTAAGTGCAAGGACAACGAGTCTGGGTCACTTGGATTTTAACCGTGACACCTTAGTTCAGGGTCATTAGGGATTTTTTGCTGGGGTGGATTTAAGACATGGGTAATTCTACAACTGAAGAATAGAAAGTCATTTCATATCATCCAGATCCAACATCAACAAGCCAATTTCTGAAACTGCACCTATTGAATTTAATCCTCACAGCAGGATTTTCAAGGTCCTCGGCGATACAATCGATTTTCACCAATCTAATGAACGAGTGGCTCTTTTGTTCTGTTAGAGTATAAATAATTACCTAACAATTACTTTATGACTGGAAAGCTTATGAAGATCAAAGAAAAAAATCATTTTTAAAAGAATAAACAATACTTTTAAGTGATTTATTGTTTGAGTAAACATTATATCAGAGATTTTACATTTTGATGAAATAAAAGCAATATGAGTAGATTTTTTAAATTGAGCAATAAACTTTGAAATACAACGCTCGATAATTTTACGTGACACAGAAACATAAAGTGTTCAGAGGAGGATGTTATCGTTTTTGTCACGAAAACCAAATGCATTTAGTTTTCCTTGTTTACTATAGACATTCTCATTAAAAATGCGTGACCATTTTCCAGTTGAAGTATATTTTAAATTTCCATGGTTTCCAGCATTGTATAAACATTGAGATTGAATCTAAAGGGATGTGTTTAAAATTTAAAATTTAAATACTTTCTTGTTTCATCATTGTTAAGTAGTAAAAGTTACTTTATCAAGATAATTTTCAGAACTAAATCACTCACTGCGTTTCTTCCAAATTGAAAATGTTCTTTTCCGTTCTATGAATATTATTTTAGAGTGAGATTATGCATATTATCTTCAGAAAATTAAAAGAGAAAACTTAATCAAGTCTGTTTCAATTATTAATTGTTATTTATTCAGCCGAAATTTCATTTGCCATACACTAAAACTTTATTGTTTTTATCGAAACAAGTTAATCACCTTTTTAAGTGGTTTCCTTTTAATCTATAGCTACTATTACTATAGTGTGTTACTCGTCTCTTTAATCTTTTTTTAAGTGAAAGAGGTATGAGTTTAGTCAGTCAAGTAAAGCAATCACAATTTGTAAAAATCCCATATGAAAGAAATTCAAGTTTAAGAGCATCAAGAATAAAACAATTAAAATTTTTAAATATACGAGTGTAAATGATAGAAATTGGAAAACTCACAAATTTTCAACAATTTATCATATAAAGCTTTAAAATTTCGAAGCTTCATCATAGTAAATTATCCAGAAGGAAAAATATCTAAATTTTCTTTTTATTACGAGTTAATTTTGAAAAACTGTGCATGGTTTAAAAAATGCAGAGTAGTTTTTCATTTTTTTCTTATAAAAGTATATACTATTATATTTTCAAAGTGGAAACAACTCGTTGTGGTCAGACAAACCATGAATTACAGTTGCACTAGAAATGGAACTTTTTATTTAAATGACAGAATGTCTTCGTTTTTAACAATCACCATTTAAGGAAATATTGTAAAATTGTTAAGCATTCATACTAAAGATGATTAAAATTCCCAATGATCCTAGTAGTAAATTATTCGAAATAAATAGAAACTCAATTTTCTTTCAACCTTAAAAGAGCCCAACAAACATTACAAGTTACAATTTCGTATGCTGGAAGTAACTGGATAAGTTACTCGTTTAACCTAAAAGCACCTACAGGTTTCGTACCTTTTTTCCATTTAACCCTTAGCTGCCATACTGGGGTCCAGCTATGTGTGACAACTATGATGATTCAACAATTCTGAACGTTCAAATGAACGAATTTTTGCATTGATTGTATTTTAAATTAGAAACAGTTTTAAGATATTGATAAATTTGCATTGAAAATAATTCTATATTAAAGAAACTTGTAATGTCTATTTTTATTTTTGGTTGCAACAATATTTCTGAATAAAATAGAATTGGAAAAAAAAAATTTCGTTTATTTGAACGTTCAAAACTTCTGGTACATCAACTATGTAATTCCAGGAAAGTGGAGCAGTTAAGAGTTAATAATATTATCGAAATTAAAAAAATTTTAATTTATCGTAAGAAGTGTGCGATTTATAAGTTTATCTAAAATAGATTAATTATTCTTATTATTTATAGTAATATCTTACCTCTTTAAAATGAGGAAGTAAATAAAAAATTGTATAATTAATATTAATTTTATTTTTCCAAATTTGATTACAGCTGACCCTACGACTGAAGGCCGGGGATATGAAATGGATTTCAAATTTATCCTAAATGAAATTTATTTTTAAAAACTTTTAAACATTCTATTTTTTGTTATGTACATATATAGTACACACTTGGAGAAATAATCCGGTCTTTTACTTGACTTTTAGAATTCCCGGAGCACTTCCGAGATATTGGACTATTTGGAATAGAACTAATCCTCAAAATCCCATTATTGTGACACGAAGGTATATGTAAATGAACTTTTCAAAATTTATCTCGACAGAGAATTTGGCTCTTTATCAAAATCTTTTTCTTCTTAATAATTCTATACGTGGCTACGCGTACCGAAATTTCCACACGAATAGCTGGATTTTTTCGATATAAATATCTTGTCTTGATGTAAAAAACTCGGTTATTTGCACCGTTTCGGTACAAATAGCCGAATTTTTTTTGTACGAATAGACACGTCCATAATTTTAATTAAATAATTGGCATACAAAACTAATATAATGAATAGTAAGTGTCAACCCAAAGAAATAGATATATTTTTAATCATATATCTTTCTGACTATATCCTAACCTTTTCCAGTTTCTTCACTTGAGATGCATTAAAATCTATTTTCTACTGCATATATTTATTTGAAACGTTGAAAGTTTTTGCGACAAATAGTGTATTAAATATCGTGCACTTAATTTTTTAATTTCTTTGAGGAATGTTAAATGAAACGTTGAAATGTTTGCTGGGCATACATTAACAAGTAGGAACATCTTTTGTAGATTTTAACTCATGGGTTACATCTTTAAAAGAAGCTTTTCTTGAAAGTCTTTCTATTTAACCGATAACAGACTTCATATCTGAGAAAAGCGGATTGTAATTATGAAGCAGCGATCATCATTAGATATTAACCCGTATACTCTGCATGTTAATTATTAAAATCCTAGATTATAAAACTTATTATTGGCTTAATATTTAATGTTGATCGCTGTCCCGAATTATATGATCCATTTTTCTCAGTGTAGTGGCAATCCTCAGACTTTAATTTAGTATTTTTCAAGATTAGATGAAAGTAATTTTTCCATTCAGGAAAAGTCGCCTCTAATATGTGTTGTGCTTTCATAATTGCAGTGGTGCGGTTTATGAAGGACAATGGCAAAATGGAAAACGACACGGTCTTGGAATGGAATGTCGTGGCCGTTGGCTTTATCGGGGAGAATGGAATGGAGGGGTCAAGGGTCGTTACGGCGTAAAACAATCCTCGACCTCGACTGCGAGGTACGAAGGAACCTGGTCCATCGGTTTTCAAGATGGCTACGGTTCGGAAACATACGCAGACGGCGGTAAGTTAAAAAAAATATATATAATATAATACTAATTTACAATCCGATAGAAAAGATTTACGTATAAAAAGCCATTCAAATCTAATGAATTTAGTGAAGACTTTAGTAAACTGAAATTTACTTCGATATTTTAATTATTGTTTATATTTAAAGTAACACAAGAGTCACGTGACAGAGCAGCTTCTCTTTTTATTATAGACAAGTTGTTTCCTCTGCGGTATATTGCTTTTCTTCATCTTGCAAAGTAAACTTCACAGTCCCTTACTTTTCAAAGAATATGGAGATACATAAAACTGAACCCAGCCATTTGGTATACAAGAAATAAACTCACAATGTAGCAGATAATTACAGAAATTTCGAAAGCTTTAAATTTACCCTTTTTACGTTTCTGTAATGGCTTTGTCTTTACGATAACCTAAACTAGACATGCCAAAAAATAAAATAAAAAATTCTTTGGCAATTTTTTAACCTAAAATCGTCAGTTCTTAGATTTAGAGGTGAAAATGTAATTTTAAATGGTCATCTTCATGAAAGATAAATTATCAGGTTAAAAGGAGTAATTTAGGGACACTTTACTATTCAAGAATCGTTAAAAAATTGCTTCCACAAAGTGAGGTTTCGAAACAAACAAGTGACCTCGATCTCGGAAGACGAGTTGGATAAACAAATCTTCTGCAAGGCACACGTGATGTAGAAAAAAAAATCAAATAAAACTCATCCATCGGAAAAGAAATGGCAGACAAAATAAATAAAAAATTCTATTCATATGCCAGATACGGCTTCATACAATAGAGTATGACAAAAAAATATTACTCAAGGAATAAAAGTAATTCTAGAGAATGAGAAATTACTGGGGAAAAGAAAAGCCTTAATCATTGTTTAATTTTGAACTTTTCATTAATTCACTATAAATATTAATCACTAAATAGAGTTAACAATAGCAAAAAGTTGCTAATCGCAGTAAATGCGAGATTCCGAAATTTTTTTTTTCTCTAACATTTCCTGTGATAAACTGAAAGTGCAATGGATGAAAGTACTGTACTACAAACACATGACCCACTTTTGCGAAATATATTCTAAAATACTGGAATCGCGAATATGTAAAGTGAGCAGCGCAAGTACTCAAGGAATATTTACAGGAACCCCAAGACGTAACCTTCGACTAGAATCATATTGATCCTTCTCTCATTCTGTCCTTGCGGAAACTTATTATTCCGCGGTATCGTTAATCCTTTTATTACTCACAGTTTGACTTAAATGCTCACTAAGGAAAGTGCTTCTGATATCGACACAACTCTATATTAGTGGTCTATATTAACTTCAGTATAACGATATACAATATTAAGAATATGCGAGTAGAGAGCATGATTTCACTCAAGATTATTAAAGCTAAGTGTTTTCTATAAAATACTACTGTTTATAATATCCCTTTTTAACTATAAAACAGGGCCCTATAAACTATAAAGAATGAGTGAATATGATCAAATCAACCCCTACCCGTATAGCACAAAAGTTTCCATGAAAATTCCTAGAATATTCCAATAGAAGATTCGGAATATTCCGAAGAATGTTCCAGGAAGGTTCCCGGAAGTAGGTAAATGTCCGCATAACAGGGAACATTCCTAA
>JAUESH010000015.1:3000559-3029179 GCA_032275165.1 Synergus magnus | reverse complement strand
CAGTCTTTTTCAAATCACAGTTACTAAACAATAGAACAAATACTTCCAATATACAAAATGTAGAAAGTAGCAAACATTTAACACAATATTAACTTTCTAACAAACTGTTTGATAGAGAATTAAATTAGTTACAATTTTAGAGATATTGTTGATTAGATTCTTAGATAGTATTGAAATATTTTTCTACTGCTTTCAAGTATGTTCTGAATGCTAAGGGGGTGTGCAAACTGATGGTTAATTAAAATTGACACTTGATATCAATTAACAATCTTGTTTCCAATCTAAATGTTTAATTATTATGTCTATACAACATTTCTATAAAATTTATCTCCCTTTTTTCACTAATTCTATACAAAAAATACTATTTTTAATTTTTTTCCAGAAACCAGTTGACTTATGTCACAAAAACTAGTCTTCTCGAAAATTGGTACAAAATATTGTACCTACTAAAGTTTCAGACGTCTCTCTACTCAGACGAACTTTTCTTCAAAGATTCTCACTAAAAAAAAATTGTTTTATTGACAATAATTTATTTATTCCAACAGAAAGTCTGAAACTTCAGCCCAATGTACAAAATACACAATCAATGATCTCTCACCGACTGAAAAAGAAGTTTGCACACCCTTAGGGCAGAATTTTCGAACAATGTTACTTTCTATAGAATTAGAAACTTATACAAAAGTTTCAGAATCGTGACCCTGCTCTTTAAAGTTGAATCAAGTTAAAAACGATTTTCATTGACTATTCACGGATTTTACTGATAGTTTGTGCAATTTTAAATAGCAAGATTTATTTATTCTCAATGCCCCAGTACGTAAAAGTGAAGAATCTCCAGCTCGCATAATCCATAAAACGCTATCCTAAATCCACCTGTCTGTACCACCCAATTCTAAACCCATCTTGCCAACATTTTTTTCTCTGACTTTCTGTAACTGTGTGGCGTTTTGTGCTGTGTTCTGTGCATGCCAACCCAGGACGCAAGCCGGATGGTCCCCGCCTTCACCGCAACAGCAAAGGGCCGCGCAACCCTATAAAGTATAAGTATCACAAAAAATACATCGATATGCGAATCGCAGAGCTTAATAAAGCGATTCGAGCCTTAAAGAAAGGTCGCATCCTCTCTAAAACATTTTGTCCTATTACAAATGCCTCGCTGTGTTATTGCTGCACCGTTCATTTATCAGGCAGTATTCGCACAAAGTGTACCTCTTCACTCATTAAAATGGTCCAAAAATACTAATTTTTATCAGAAATTTATAACACTTGGATGATTCATTAATTTCTCGAAATTGGAAAGATAAAAAGAAAAAATATTTTATACAATTTCAATTTAAGTTCATTTTATAATGTAATGTGACATCCGTCCATCTTTTAACGTTTAACTTAAAAAAATAAATAAAAATAATGAAAAATAAAACATAAAAACTTTAACTACAGTAAAATAAGATCATAAAATCTTTTTAAAATCCAGCCCTCTCAAATTGCAGAGATTGACATATATCGTCGTTAACGTCCAACTGATAGTAAAAATGATATCGAAAGAAAAAAGTGAATCCACCAAGTGAATAAAGATTCTTTGAAAAAGTTTTTGGACCATAAAGTTCTATAGGTGTAGATATTAAATTTAATTACTGATATACAGTCTGATGAGTACAATATCTTTTTTTAATTAAACCTAGGCGTATTATTTCTCGCGCACAAGATACTTTATCGAGCGATAAATCCTCGATGAACGATTATTTTTCTATAAAAAAAATATATACATATTTTTTCGGAGAAATGCTGGAAAACACTATGAGGAAATTATCGCTCGCAATTGCTTTCATGCCAATCGATGCAACTGCTTTGTACAAATTATTTTTTTCTAAGGAAACGATCGATGTTATCCAGTTTTCAATGTTATCAAAGAAAACTGGTAGAAATTGATGGGCACGATTCTAGGTGACTTAACAAGTCGTGCCTCCAACGATCGTAAACACGATTTTTGCAAAAATCGATAAGCGATCGTCCCACGTGTTATCGGGAGACTACTATATGTTAGAACAATAATTACGCACTCACAGAAAAGACTACACTAATTCATAAAGAAAATTATTTTCAAAGCATTAAAAAAATTCAAAATATTTTAAATTTTTCAATTTAGTAAATATCTCTCTTTACCAATTTTGAAGTTTGCATCGTTTACAACGAAAAATTATTTTTTTGTAAAATCAACCCCTATGCACAAAAAAAAATCATTAAAAATCCCCATACTTCGAGACCTAAAATTTTATTCTTTTAAATGGTTCCATTTAATGTCTCAATAAGCTCGAAAAAATTTTAGTCGACCACCCCATAGAATGATCCTGAAAATCAACCCCTACAAACGAAAAAATTCGTAAAATTCAAGACCTAGAATTTTATTCTTTTAATTTGTTCGATTTCATGTTCAAAGAAGACCAAAAAAGTTTCACCCACCTACCCCCATAGGATCATCCTCAAAATCAACCCCTAAGGGATTTTTAATTATTTTTTTGTGATTAGGGGTTGATTTTCAGGATCATCCTATGGGGGTGGGCGAATGAAAATTTTTCGGTCTGATTTAGACATTAAATGGAACCATTCAAAAGAATAAAATTTTAGGTCTCGAACTTTGGGGATTTTTAATGATTTTTTTTGTATTTAGGGAATGATTTTGGGTGTGACCCTAGTATGGTAGAGGGTTGTAACTATTTTGGGCTACTCGTGACATCAAATGGAACCATTTAGCGCAATAAAATTTTACATCCCGTGCTTCTTACAAAAAAATAACTGTTCGTTGTCGTAAACCTTAAAAACTTCACTCTCATATGTTTAAAATATTTTTAATAACCGTTGAAGTATATAAAATGGATTTTTAAATTTTTTTATAGTGAAAAAAAATCTTTTTTGTGAGAGCTAATGCACGGTTCCTTCACAGCAAAGTAACTGATGCCATCCAATTTATTTTTCTCGACAACGGCCATCAATGCACGTTAATGTATTAGAGAGTTAAATGCAAATTGATATACACATATACACGAGCGT
This sequence comes from Synergus magnus, assembly GCA_032275165.1. Classification (NCBI taxonomy): domain Eukaryota; kingdom Metazoa; phylum Arthropoda; class Insecta; order Hymenoptera; family Cynipidae; genus Synergus; species Synergus magnus. Next base: position 3,026,134 of record JAUESH010000015.1, on the reverse strand, counting down.
ATAAGAGTACATTATTTACGAGACAAGGTAATGTTAAAACCACACCTATGTCCGAGCACGTAGAAAAAAGAAAAGTACGTGCGTGCACTACTTGTATGCTCTGTACTCTTGTAATAATTATACATGCGAAGAAGAGTGAATGTCTGTTCGATGAATCTCGTTCGATATATAAACACAGTAAATTGAGGAAAGTGAACGGTAAGGTTGTGCGCGGTGTGGAGGCGGGGACCAGTTTTTTGAAACTCTTCTACTTTTTTTTGTACACCTATACACTCCTCTCCCCAACCTCTTACCCTGATACTTGACCTTCTATTTTAGAGCTTCGATCCAGCAAACCTTAATGTCTTGTTGATTATTATAATTAATTGTTAATGGTGGCTCGTGAGATATGCCAGAATACATTAATATAAGGATGACATTTTAAAGGAAGAGATTAAAGTCTGCCCATCTCGTACAAGAACCACACTAGCAATTACGATTGCCCTGAAATCTATCCTGTTGGTCTGATTAAATACGCGAAAATTTCGTTAGAAAAATGCTCCTTGTGCATTCGAAAAAACCGTGTCTTCTACCTCCACACCGCTATCCTGTTTGTCAGAGATATTATTTTTCTAACGCATGACCCTACAGCGTAACGCCATTATATATTGTATAGTGTTTAAACATAGACCTTGTTAATACCCCAGGCCCGGATTAAAGTTTAAATATTATAATTCAAACATTAAAAAACCGTTATAATTTAATATTCAGGGTTTTTTTCTGGGAATTCCCTGTAAACTCTGTACAGAGTATTCTTTTAATTGTTAATTATCGTGATCAATATAGTAACTAACTAATCTTCTTTTTTTAAACTATCAGGCGAGGAGCAAATAAATTTATTGTTCGTGCCTTTATTGAATGACGGATAGCTAAAACAAAAACTAAAAAATAACAAAAAACAATAAAAATGATAAAGTTCAAAAACACACTAAGAGAGTCGGGTGTAATTAAGCCGCGCCTGAGCACTTCACACATAATTTCTAGCACGTGAATTATTTCAATCGTTAAATTAAAAAATTACTGGGCATCAAATCATTATCAGTTCCACACCTTGTATTTTAATCTGTAAATCGTGAACAATGTTAAAAGAGCACTCCTTCGAATATTTTTTTCCTAAACTAAAATTCACCTAAATTATTATCTATTTAAGTAAAAGATTTAAACGATAATTTTAATACTACTCAGTTTTGATTCGATGTCCTGCTAACTGTGTCTTACAATCTATATATTAAATAAGTAATAAACATTAAATAATGAATATATTTTATGTACAGCTTTATTCGTGTTGCGTCTTTGTAAAAGGTACCTTTAAAGGAAATGTAAGAATTTAAAGTATACTGCGCAAAAATACGGAATAAATTGTTTGCGTGTAATACAGACAAAAATGTACAGGGACATTTATCGGATTTACCGAATATCGATAAAGGCAATGACTAAGAAAAAAATATTGTTGTACGTTGTCCGTTTGCAACGTGTTGTAAGTACCTATATATATTGTAAGCACAAATACTCGTCTTAAAAAACTGAAACCTCATCTTCCAAGCAAAGGCATTTACTTAATAGAAAATGTTTCACTCAAGTATTATACATCTAGTGTCCTATGTATGGAAAAATTTATTGAATATGAATAATATTTTTAGGATCAATAATCCCTTATATAATGGTGGAGTGTACAGTTAGATGTAAAAAAAATTGGTTGATAGTTTTGTACCTGATACATTTTTAGTTAGAAAATTTTTATAATCGATTAAGAAAACTTTGTGTTGCTTTTATGTTTTTACGATATACCATTCCTAATTTAAATTCCGTAATTTATATAGCGAAATCGATGATTAATATTCAATATTTATATTATTAATAATATTATGAATGTATTTAAAAATAAAGTTCCATGCATGAATTGTATTTAAATTACAAAGACAATTTTTCTAGAGAAGAATTAGATTTAAATTTACCGCTCATCTTATATGAAGTTCAACTTTTTTAAAATTAATTTCCTAAAGCTCTAATTTATATTTTTATATGCATTTTCCTATTCTTTTGAACCCATATTGAGTATTTTTAAATGTGATTTACATTTGATAATTTATAATGGCCTCAGGTACAGTGTCCAATAATTTTTAATTATAAACTTGAAAGTGTATGTGATGCCTAATCGCTTTAATTCGATCGGTGTCTTTTTTCCCTTTTAATAAGTAAAAACACACCACTCGAAGTTTTGTGAAAAGAACGTGTTATAACAGTGTTGTTTATACTCGCATTTTTTCGGAAAGTTCGGATTAAGAATATTTAAAAAATTTTAGAATAAAGTTCATTATTCTCATGCATTAATTTATTGTTAATATTTAATATAATTTCAATTTGGTGACCTAAATTGTATCGCAAATTATACTTAATCCGAACTAGCTGCTTGGAATTGAAATGAGTGCTTGGTAAGACTGGAAACATTTTTTTGAATCAGCAAATAATGAGGGAATCAATGAAAAAGAAAATTCGAGAGAGACCTAAAAACCCTGAAAGAAATAATTTAACTTTTCCCATGATTTTTTTTTCTCAAAGAATTTGATACAAGAGGTCATAATAACAATTAAAAATAAATTTTAAAAATGCGCGTCATTGTTGATATAAAAAATGGTATTCTAACTTTAAACGTCCATGTGTATTAAACTTTAAAGCTACAAAAACAGTATACTAAGCTTCCTGATCGTGAATATGCGAATTCTAGGGAGTAATAAAGTGCCAAGTTTCATATGAAATTTCTTTTCTCTTGTTAATGAAACATACATAACATGTTTAAGAGCGATGAAATAAATGCTGTGTCATTTGGCTTTAATTTCTTTCCCTCATAAAAACTATTTACTTCATAATACAGAAATATGTTTATTTATTTTAAAACATATAATAAATGAAGAGAGTGCAAAGGCGAATTAGGTACAAATATTGAGAAAAAAAAAAAAAAAAAAAAAAAAAAATCATTGAATACATTAAGACAGTCGTTTTAAACCAAAACCCTTTTAGGCGTTAAATAAGTCATATAGAAAATTAAAAAAATGTAAAACTCGAATCTCATTATAATTTAAAATTTAATCGACCGTTACTTGAAAAATAACTACATAATTTTATTTCGAAACTCTCCATCAGCGTAATAAAAGAAAAATTTTAAAAAGCAACAATCTTCTAAGCCAAGTGTAATAATGTCCCTATGCTAAACCCAAATATTTTTCTTGGACTAAAATTTGACATCTATTTAAAAAAAAAATGTTTTCTATAACGAATATTAAAACTGTTGGCATTTAATTGAAATTCGTATCCAATTTAACAAAATCCAACTGATTCCAACTGTTTCATAAAATTATTCACTCATTCCTCACCCCCTCTTTCATTAATTTAGATTCCCGAAAATAAATCTAGGCGAACACTGGAAAACTTCAGGATATTTTCTCTTCGGTCATAGATCAAAGCGATTCATAAATGTCGTGAAAATTAATCAGATCCAAAGTAATTAATAAACAATAAAGTTATAGAAATAGGAAGTGATGCGTGTCGACGTTAATTTAATGTATTGGCTGTATTTATGTGTGCGATGTAAGTTTCAAGTGTAAATAACATGCGGGAAATTGTAAAATTCACTGTTAAAACTCAATTCTGTGGACTTACATCAAGTATGATTATGTCACATCGCGCAATAAATAACTTTATTCACGAATTCTTGTAACGAATTATTATTATTATCATTATTATTATAAACCGCTTGTCGAACTTGCTTATTATTATTTTTTTTTTGTTTTCGCTTAATTTTTCTTGGCCTTAGAAAATTAGTATATTTTTAGATTTAGATATAGAGCATTTAGTATTTATAGCAATAATTTTGATTAGTCCTAGATATTTTTTAAATATATGCATGTCACACTGAACTTGGAAATTGACGTAAAAGATAATGTTTTATAAATGTAGTAACGGCAATAACTGACAAGTATTTTTAAAAATATTTATTAGTTTCATGGCTTCTTTTTTCGATTTTAAATCAAACTTCATAATAAAGATACTGTCTAAGAATTTTGCGAAACAATTTACACTTGTAACTGTTCGATATTGTCGGTTCGAGGCTCGTGCCAAAATCTTGCCAGGTGGAAGGCCACTAAAAGACAAGAGTATTTTCTAGTGAAGACAATAAACGTATCGGAGCAGAGACAAAGCGTATTAGTTTGCTGTCTTAAAATATTCCACGAATTTCTTTACGTGCAAAATTCACAAAGATTATAAGATTTTAAAAAATTATTACCGGATTATTTTCATCTATAATCTTTAAAAATTCAGTAACCTATTTTTTGAGAGAAAAAGTTATTATTTAATTCAGATATTTTTAATTAAACTCCTAATTATTGCTTTTAATATTATAGAAACTCTCGAAAATACTGAGAATTTTAATAAGCAAATGAATATATTCAACTCTGTCACGATAAGTGGCGTAATATCACTGTCATGCAATCGCATCTTCTGCCTCTAATTACGCTCACATATCATCGTTAATTAAAAATCTAGATTACGTACAATATTCTCAGCTTCAAACTATGGAGATTTTATTTAATCCATAACAAATTCTGCAATTTTTATTAGGCTGTGTTAATATTTTGTTTTACTTAAATCTTCTAAAGATTTTCCGCAATTCAAATTTAGATTCAAGATTTAGCATTTTAATGATATGATCGCAATATTCTTTGATTGACCAATCATTAATTAGCATTTTATTAACGGATATTTTAAAAGTATAAACTTTTAAGAAACGAAATCCCTGAATTAAATTTACTGGAATCGAAACAAATTACAGGATATACTTTTCAAACAAAAAACTTGTTTTAAGTGATTAATAGTGTCTCAGAGCATACGACAATAATTTTTTACTATAACTTCGTCCAGTTATTTATGAATGTGAACGATAACGTTATGGAATTACGCATGAAAAAACTACGCGAACATCTATCTTCCCTTATTCTTTAGTATGATCATTTTTCCACTCGTTTTTCCATGAGCATGAAAAATCCGGGTTTAGAAAAATGTTATTTTAAAAATCTCTGAATAAGATCATTCCATCATAAAACACAATTCTTTAAATTGCTTTAATATTTTTATTCACTGTATCCAGACTTTTCCTGTTACAAAAATTTGAAACATCCGATAAGGTTTGAAGAAAAATATCTAAGAAATGATTTCTTGGGGAATACAAAAATAAACTTCAAACAAGTTTACTGGTAACGGATTCTGTGAATGATTGTGCCAAAAAAAGAAGCAAAAAATTTTTTAAATTAAAAATAGCTACAGTGAAGAAGAGACCTTAAATATAGTTTTTTTCAATACATATATTGTTTTACCGTCAGCAGTCAATCAAAAGATCTATTCCCTAAATAGGAATTAGTCCACCAATAATAATTAGCGTATCTCAATGAAGTAATGAAGAAATAAGGATTTCTCTTTTAATTTTTATATACGACTAAAAAAGCAATGAGGTGAGCATTTCGAAAGGTAAAATTCCTTCTGAAAATCTACTACACTTTTCAAAAGCATATCTTTCTTTGCATCGTCTCTATTTAAATAATACGTGGGCCCGGGATGTCAAGTTTACCAAGTGCAGTAGTACAGATGGCAAAAGCATGCCAAGGATATAATTCTGACTCAAATCGAAAGCTCATCGTACATTCAACCGACTTTTTGAACTCCTCCCAAGGAGACCAAAATCGAATCGTTTCAATCTCGACCAACCGAAAAAATCTTGACATTCGAATGATTAATTGTTTTTCAAGGGGGAGGTTGGCAGCATCCTATTGCCGAAGCGTCGCGACGCCGCGAGCTATTTTTTTCGAGTAATAGTGGGGCGTCGCTCTATTTCGGTCAGACCCGAGCAGGGACGGTCAGTCTGTGGCCTAGCTTCTGCACCAGGAGTCGCGGGCATTGAAAATCGACATGTCGGGGTTGATGTTTCTCGTAAACTCGCGATGAGGTCGCCCCGTTGAGCTAGTCTCTAAATCGGCGACGACCTTCAGCCCGATCTCTGAACCCCAAAGTTCTAAATTCCAGAAGTTCAGAATCAAGGACAAACTTCAACGACAGTGAAATTAATTTTCATTACAAAAAAAAAAAAAAACCCAGAAAGAATGTAATCTAATACCTTTCTTGCAAAGAAAAAGAGTAGAAAGCGATCTAAAGGTATTGAAGAACTAATTCAAATAACTTGATATCTTTGAATTAGCTATTCAATTATTTAATGCAGAAATATTGAATATTGCAAACGAAATTTACAATTTAAAGTGATAATCAAAGTTCCGATGATCAAAGTTCTGATCTGTGATAATGTGATTCATAAAAAATAAACCTATTGAGAATTGTAAAAAAATATAATAAACCTAAACTGTAATTACATTGTGTCCTAATCAGGTATGTTTAACCAGATAACAGCCTTTATTTTAGTAGCGTTAATTAAATATCACTTTTTAACTAATAACTTTATCTGGAATAGATAATATTTTTAATATTCAATATCTCTCATTTAAAGATAAGGGGTCATTCAATAATTAGGATCCGTAATTTGTGGATGGCTCCTAATAACCTTGGTTCGTTTTTTACGAAAAATATACCAATTCTCCCTAAAATTGAATCAGTGCAATTTCACTGATTCTCAGATCACGATTCTATTCACTAATAAAAATTTTAAGAAAAGAGTCACTAAGAATCAGTGAGATTTGACTAGGAATTAGCGAAATGCCACTGATTCAAGTTTAAAGAGTTTTGAAACAGAGAATTACTTTGCTGTTTCAGATAATTTTTATCCCCGCGGTTGGGAGTTAATTTAAGATTTTAAGAAGTGTCAAGTGCATTCCAAAACAGTAATAAAAATGTTTTGGTCGGAGCCAGATGAGGAAGAAGAAGCGCTGCTTTGCAGCCCCGCGTTGATGGCCAGGAGAGCTTCGGAATCCTGGATAGTTGCACCCCCCGTTGAGGTACTGAGCGTGTCCTTGCCCCAGTTTCATAACTGAGGCCGGAAATGGAGTCTGGCAAACACAATCACCAAGGGGTTTTTATTTCCGTACCGCATCTCGCTTGAGTCTGCATCTGCGCGAGCCTAGCCTGTGATCGATTTATCATGATATCGTTTTATCATGGTTGAAAGTCAAAGCTCGAATGGACCCTTGCGACCCGTGGATTTCTTAGAATTAGTTTTCTTCTCGTCGGGAGGTTAAATAGCAGAAGACAAATAAAGTAGCCTATTGCGTGATGGCTAAAGTTTTTCTTTCCACATAGCGCACTGTCATCAAAGGGGTGAAGATAATCGACACGCTTCAGCGATCTCGATTGGTCTACATATAGATTTTTTTAACGAGCTTTAATTTCTTTCATTAGTCTTCAGAGCGATTAAGAATCACTTTTTAGATTAACAAGAAGGGACGGTGAACTTTCCAGTTCGAAAGAAAAATATTTAAGAGAATAGAAAGATATTGACTTCATTTTCTGCTCGGTCTTTTTAATTTCGAGATCTACTTTCTGTAAATTGCATAGTGAAATTTAAAAAACAATATTTAAAAAAAATATATAAATAGTTTTCGAAACCAATCTTCTGTATATTTTTATGTATAAATTCGCGGAAATTTTTCAGACGTTTACGATTTCTATTTAATTCATTTGTCTCGTAAAATGCTTTGACTTACGTAAGAGAAAGCACTAATTTTACTTTCCATTCACATCACATTACGCAACTGACAATTAGAATAAAATAAATGGCAGCATAAAACCTTGTATTTCATCTGACAACAGTAAATATCTCGTGGAGGTTTTAATTGCCTGCATGCGGAAACCGCATATAACGCTTGCAGAAATGTAAAATATGCGTGACTAAAAATAACAGAACATAGGTATTACCGTTAGATATCTATAATTTTTTATTATCTTTTCTTCGTTTTGATCCACATAATACATTTGATTGAAAACGTCAGCTAATGGAAACTGCAATTACTTGCGGTCAATTTGTATTAGTACTTTACTTCAAATGACTATCATTTTTAATTTAATTCCAGATGTAATGTAATTAATTTTTCCGAAGTAACAAAGTACTGGGGTTGGTCAATTAAAGGGTATTACGAGTTACTGTAATAACGAAGAAAGACAAAGGCAGTAAAGTATAAAGTATATTACTTCGTCAAAGTAAGACTGTTATCAGTAACGGTGAGAACTAGACAGTCAATTCAATTTTCCATGAGTCCCAGAATGAAAGCTACATCAATGAGAAATGTTCAACCTTCTTCAGCTCAAGTTCATAGATTTCTATTTTTCAAAATAAAATCAGAGATTGATAAAGAATTGATATGTTGTTACACCAAATGAAAACCAAGTATTTTGCAATGGCTTTACTCATTGATTAAAGAAAATTAAAGCATGTTTACGCTTTGGCAAGCCTCCAAAAATTTCGTTCAACAAATTACCGGACACATAATCGCAGCCTTTGGCTGGGCACCGGTTGCATAGTTTAGGAATCAACGTTTCCAATTATAATACAACTTTGCACTCATCTACGTACGGACCAATTCTGCAATCATTAATTAGGGCCTAGCACTTAAACTCCTCGCACCTAATGACCGTTTTAATTTCGTCAAAGCTTCACATACGAGTAAGCAACATATGTATTTGCCTTATTGAAGGGTTCAAACGATAATTGTAAGGTTAATTACAAACCGTTTCTAATCAATAATTATACAAAAAATCGTGACCACAGAACCAAGGAGTTTCTTTTTGGTTTTTAGGCTAGAGTGCTTCACTACAAGACCAATGATCTTATCTGTTGGCAAAGCTGCATAAACATGATCCAAAATCTCTCTTGAATATGAAAATGTGTGACCTTGTATATATATCGAATATATATGCCAACATTTAAGATTTGCCAACAGACAAGATCATTGGTTCAGGCTCAGGACCATATTATTTCTGAATAAAACTTACAAGTAGTTCAGAAGCTTATGAACAGTTGTTTCATCTATCCCCCAGGAAGATTTGTTGCAAATTTCTGTTTTCGATATTTTGATCGTCCGTTCTAAATTGGTTTGAATCTATACTAAACTTTATCTCACTTTTGTCAAAGCAGCGACAAGAAATCTCTGATTCTGGGGTCACGAAATCTGAAAATATAACGAAGTTCTGAAAGATAACTAGTTCTGTAGAATGTAGAAGCTGATTCAGTAGTTGGGTTGAATTTAGCGCAAAAGAACAAGTTTATTCACTCGGACCTCACGTTATTGCGCCTTTCGGTTATCCCTCTAATCCGATTACCCTTGGGCGCAATAACATGGAGTCCGAGTGTAGTTTATTTATTATTTTTTTTACTTGCTAGATTTTGTTTGTTTGCATCAATGTGAATACTTCGCTGGTTTAACGTCAGACCTATATGAATGATTTTCCTTAGAGAAATAGATTGATCCTACAACGCAATTCCTCTCCTTGTTTAGGCAATGCCAGTGCCTGCTGTGTCCCTGCAACGAAAAAAATCCCTGCCGGATGTGGCCCAACCAATCCTGCTGACTGCGACTGCTCCGTTGTCTAGGGAGGAAGTCAGCATTCTGAGCAGCATGAGGCGCGAGGAAATTCGCAGGCAAATCGACGAAAGCGAAAGGCTCCGGGCCAATCCTCTGCTCTACTTAGTCAGTCCTCAGGTTAAAGTGAGTGTCACGAGAACGAGGACGCCTTCCTTTAATCTGGCACTCGTTCGCGAAACCGAACAAGAACAGATAAGAGAGCGCGTTTTATTGTTAGGAGGTTTTATGGGTTCCTAATTGCCAAGAGAAAACGCGGTAGTCAATAATTTTTGTTTAGAAAGCTATCATCATTTTCAAATTGCACAATCAGAAGACACTTTTCAAGATCTCAAATTCATGATGACACTAAGTTGATTTATTTTCCTATGAAGAAAGTTATTGTTTAATTACTGCAGTTTGGAGTTTGCAGCTTAAATTAAATACATACTAAAATATCAAAACAATTAGAACTAATTCCGTTTTGTCACTTTGAAAAGTTTTATCTTGAACTCGATCTTGAAAGATAAAGTGTAGACACTGCGGTATTTCAAAATATTTAATCTGTTTAGATAACAGTTTATCCGAATTAACCCTTTCTTCCCGGAAATCAATAATCATTGAAAGTAAAAAAAATGACTCACTAAGGCTGAAGCCACCTCTAGTTAAATTTGGGGAGTAAATTCTTTTTCATTGACGGGCCGTGCGTTTGGAATTTCTTCTCCTGAATCATTACTAATATTTTTAGGTCGTTACTAACAATTTAACTATCCTTCTGACTCTGCACGGTGTTATGGCAGTAAAATTGTCAATGGCATTGAGTGCTTGATTGGCTTTTTCTTATCTGGTAGATTTTAACTCAATTCATTTGAAAGCAGAGTAAATATTTCCCTAGCCAATTATTCTAAAAATATCTAGAAACGTAAGAATAAGAACTACATTGTTATCCACTATTATTGGAAAAAAGTTTCAGTTTGAAGAAATTTAATTAGGTCAGGACTCTTTTGCTTGAGAACTTTTCTAAGAGATGAATCTTGACCGGACAAATCTATTTTTTAAAAAGTTGAAACTTTCTCCGTTCTGACAAATCCAAATAATTCTTTAATTATTTCCAAGAAGCTTTGGATTTTTATTTCTTCGCAGAATTGATGAAAAGTACAAGAATACTGCACTGAGAAAATCTGGATTATACACCAGTTATTATCTTCGAAGCTTAATCGGGGTGGCGATTGGGCCGACGATTTCAAATTCCCGGTCATTTCCCGGTTTTTTCCAATCAAGTTTTTCAATTTTCCCGGTCAACTAAAAGTAACATATTTATATTTACCGCAAAGCGCAAAGGTTTATTTTGTAAGATTTCCAGACATGTTTGATAATTTTAAAGAATGTCAAGCGATTTAATGTCATTTAAAAAGATTTCAAAGAATTTGAAGGTATTTACAAATATTTCAAAGGATTCTAAGAGATTGTAAATGATTTCAAGGGACTTCAAGAGATTTGATAAGTTTTCAAGACAGAATGGTTTTAAAGAATGTCAAGCGATTTGAAGTTATTTAAAAAGATTTGAACGAATTTCAAAATATTGCAAAAGGTTTAAGGAGATTAAAAAAAAATTTATTTAATTTCAAGGGATTTTAAGAGATTTCAAGTGACGTCAAGTGATTGTAAAGAATTTCAATGGATTTTTACAGAATCCAATAGAATTTACGTATTTTCAAGAGGTTTCAAGACATTTTAAGTGAATTTAAGAAATTTCAAGTAATTGATTCTAATGTGGAGGAAATCAAATGAAATCCCTTAAAATTGCTTGAAATTCTTTAAAATGTTTTTAATCTTCTGTAAATGTCTTAAAATCGTTTTAAATATTTCAAAATCTCTTTGCGTTTATTAAAATCTCTTGAAATATCTTGAAATCTCTTCAAATTCCTTCAAATTCGTTAAAAATCAGTTAAAAATTATAACTCTCTTAAAAATCCCTTTAAATCTCAAAAATCAATCAAAATGTTTTAGCATTCCTTGAAATTTTTTAAAATCCTTTAAAGTCTTTTTATCCCTTGAAATTCCTTAAAATCACTTAAAATATTTTTCAATCAGAAGCGATCAGAAGTAAATTGCTGGTCTTTTAATTAAATTCCCGGTCATTCCGGTTACCCGGTCAAATCGCCACCGTGCTAATTATGGAATGGCGATCTAGATATATTAATTCGTACAATCTAGATAATACTTAATCCATCTTAGATCGCCATGACATAGTTTTAAGCTTCCAAGATATTAAATGGTACATTTTTTAATGAATTCAATGAAATAATATCCCTAGATACTATTTACACTGAAAAGCTGGAAAACTTTGAAACCTGAAGATTCTGAAACATTTTGCATTCAAGAAGTTTTTTTACACTTCTTCACGAAGAGAAAAGATATGGTTGGGCCAACCATGAAAATGGAAAAATATGGGGCAACCATATCTATAGTTGCTGCAACCATAGTTATGGGTGTAGCAGCCAAAATTTGGTCAGCGCAACCAAAAAAATGGCTAACCTAAGCAATTGAATGGTTGCGCTGACCAAACTTTGGCTGCAGCAACTATAACATGGTTGCAGCAACTATAGATATGATTGCCCCATATTTTTCCATTTTCATGGTTGGTCCAACCATAGCTTTCTTTCCGTGTTGTGTGAAAAAATTATAATATTTAAAAAATAGTTGACAAATACGCGCAAAAACAGTTTCATTAAAATTGAAAGCAAATATAAGTTTCTAAAGGGGTTGAAGCGAAGGGGTTGAGACTTAAAAAAATAAGCAAAATAATTTTTCTGGTTATCAGATAAAAATTTTGACGATTGAAAATGAAAATCATTACCCAGTCCTATGAATAAAGAGTGATTTTAATATGATTTCAGGACTGGTTCTCGCGGCAGCAGCTTGTGATGCTGGTACTCTTTATCAACATATCGCTAGCTCTGATGTTTTTTAAACTGTTGACGTAGCAGCCCGCCAACGACCGGATAAAACGTCGTGTGGTGGACGTCACCTGAGAGGGACTCACCAGGTCGCTTCGTGACTACCCGTGGCAGACAAGTTTACCGCTGAAAACGGCTTTCGAACGACGGTCCAGCGACGGACTATAGTGTCTTAAGGCACGTGAAGAGAACGTCGTGGACAAGAATTTTAATCTAAATCAAGCAAGTGGTTTAAAAAAAATCCACTTTGGATAAGACGGAAGAAATTGAGTGGAATATTTGGGGCAGCAGAAGACACAATTTGCTGTTTGACAGCATCTTTCAGTTGTCATCGATAAAGACTCAATTGTCTCAAGGTCTCCGAGGAATAAAATAATAGTCTCAGAAAAGGAGACATTGCACGAGAATCATGTTTTCGCGAGCGCGATCATTTTTTCTAATCAATGGGACGAGTACAATTGCTCTTGCAATTGTTTCACTGTATTTTGTACTCGCGGGGACACAAAGCGTAACGCGAAGCGCGTCCCCCGGGCGCTGTAACATACCTGCTATTTTTACACTGAATATTTTAATAAGAATTGCATACTGTAATCGAAATCTCATAATGGTTCTAGTCGATCGAAGACGCGAGGATAGCATTCAGAGTGAATCAAAATATGTATATCAAAATTTAAGGCTAATCGCTCTGTGATTGGTCATTTGCTATTTATTTACTTGTAAAAAGGAGATACTGATTAATAAAGAAGTTACTCGATTCTTAAACTTGGACCATTTACCCGTCTCTCGTGTGTATATTTCCTTTCTGAGAAAATAAGAGGTTGATAAAGATATAGAAAAAAAGTGGTTAAAATAAATTTTCCTCTCGCACTAGAAAGCTATAATATTTGATATATATTCAAGAGTCTGAGAATCATTTCATTAATAACGATTGCTCATTGCGGTTTCAAGTCTGCTGATATAACGGACAGTTTTTAAGAATATGTGGAAGTCCAAACAATATCACGAGTCCAGCAGTGAAGTGAATTTAGATAGAGATAAAAGCGTTCCGGTTACAAATTACTCTCGTGAAAGTCCTTTTGCTTATAATTACTCTCAGGTGTAGTAATTTGTAATTGAATTGCACAGTGTATTTTATATCTGTAATGTAATTTGTAACTTAAAAGCTAAGTAGATTATAAATTCATAATACAACTATTCTTATTTGTTTCCTTTCCTACCATTCTGGAAATACTAACTGAGCGTTATAAAGTAGAAAATTAAAAGAGTAAGAATGTAAAAAGTAAAAAGTAAAACAGTAAAGAATTAAGAGTTGAAATTTCACAAGAATTTTATGAAATATGTACTTAAATATATGAAAATCACATTACTAACGACTTCCATACCTAATTCAACTAAAAGAAAATTAGCTTGCGACATCAACTTAATTATTAATTTTGGCTTTCAAATTTTACAAATATAATCAATTTTATACAATTTCATTCAAGATGTACAATTTTTAATTTAAAAAGTCATTGTATTATTGCTAAGCTGGTTCACTCTGCACTATGCACCCGTCAATAAAAAACGATCGACTCGAACACGATGACAAACGCAATTTTCGAAACTATATCTAACGATTGTGTTACGTTACGAAACATAGATCGTAATGCATTATTTATTCCGTGTAGAATTTTGAACACAAGCCGCGAGTCGGCGGAATTTACAAATATTGAATATTTAACGGTAAATAATATTTATTACTCGGCTACTGTATGGACTTTAATGCTCAGTGTCCAAATCCGTCAAGGGAACTATTATGAATTATGTAATTCGAGTGGTTCTTCTGTTAAGAATCCAATTCTATAAAAATTATTTAAAATATTCTATTATAATATGGCATAGTAAATATTGATTAAAACATTTTAAGAATTCTTACATAAATTTAACATAATTAATCCTTATATATACTAACATATCTTTTAACTTGTGTTGGTAATGCGTAAAAAAAATTATATTTTAAAGTATTGAAATAATTGACAATTAAAATTAACGGATAAAGCAAAAGAGCCACTCGAGTTTATCTAAAATTGCAAACATCCAAGATTTTTTGCAAATGATTGAAATTTATTCAATAAATTAGGAGAATTGTGCTATATGAATTCAGTGAGGCATTGCACGCGACGCGCATTTAGGTATCTGCACGGGAAAGGCTTTCTTGTCACTTACACAACCCATGCTTCGCATTTTTTATTCTGCGCCAATGCATAATTTGAAATATTCTTCAACAAACAAATCCAAATTATTTATCTACTTTACAAATAACAATAACAAAAGAGTTTTGGTATCATCTATTTTTGGTTGTTTGTATAACTTCTAAAAGTTATTTTGATAATAACCAAGATAAACATTTTTCAATGAAATAGTATTCAATATATCAAATTTATTCTTAAACAAGCCAATCATTTTAAAAAATATATGAATGTTCACTCTCTTCGTGATATTTGTTTACGGAATTAATAAATGAATTTGATGTCTTTTCTGATTTTAAGAAAAATGTTCTCCATCAAAAAATTAACGTCAGAAATACCAGAGCAAAATATTGCATTTGTATATTATTGTATCAGCATTAGATTTTGTATACGAAACTACAAAAATTATAATAATTAACCACATTTAATTGGCGCAGAATGAAATGATGAAGATGTAGCAATCGCTAGTAAATTTTATATTTAATTATTTATGAGTGTAGTTGACAAGAAAGACTTTAAGGACTAAAGCGATCAAGGGAACAGTTTTTCCAGATAGGAAAAGAAGTGAATGTGAATGTGTGAATGCGAGTGTGATCGAAGGAATAATAAAAGATAGGGGACGAAAGAGTGAAGTTAATCGATACTAATTTATTTTGGCTCATTAAAATCGTACAGTACCGCGTGCCTTCTATGACTTCCAATCCATACTGAAAAACTTTTCTACACACGTTGCATGTCACGCTACTATATCTACATTAAAGAGTCGGGATTTAATTCGCGACTTAAATATCAGACGGCCACTGTTATCGGCTTTTGATTATTATAGAGTTTAGGTGTGCGTTTTCGATGCGTCGAAAAAAAAATCGTATTCTAGCTTCACACTACAAAATTCTAACAAAATATGCCGACGCTAATTTTATTCTTAAGGGCATGTGTTACTTAATGAAGTAACCAAGATTTTTAAAAGAAGAACGATTAGGTCGACAAATAACGTTTTTTTTTATACAAGTGTAATATAAATCCGAAACGACTGGAACGTTTCTGATTGTGGCTGAAAATTTGAAATTTCAGCCTTTTGATTACGTGCAATTTGTCGTTTCTTTTATAAATGGGCGAATTCAAAATTATATAGTGCATTTGTTTTAATAATTATAGTTTTTAATTTTTTCTCGCTTTGAGGATTTTCGAAATTTTTTAACTGGATGATTTCGCCCATCTATAATAACGAATAAAATATAAGCGATGATTGAGAATTTTAATTTTTGGATGACTTGGGTTAAAAGGAGAGAATTACTTCATTAAAAGTCAAAAAATCTGAAGAACAACTACTAAAAGACAATTTAAAGTTGCATGAACTTCGATTAAATCTATATTGTGGTTGTGAACGTTTGCCAGTGTTATGACAACAACAGAGTTTAGATAACAGTGTCTGTATTTTTGTTTACTTGGGAACCAGACATTTAGTCGTGATATTATAGTCCAGTAGTCCAGACAAGAACTGTTAATTGAAAAAAAATTCATTATCATGACCTAGATATTTTTCCAAAATTATATTCAGAGTAAATTGAAACAGATTATTGACAAAAAAAAACTAAACGTTTAGCAAATTCTCTCTATTCTTAATCCACTTATCCAAGGTGCATGCAAGTTGCATGAAATTTCTCGCAATCATACGCAATACTTTCATTATTGCTGGCAAAGCTTCTACGACGAAGTACGCACAGTTTTTTTGTAAATAAACTAAGATTATAAATTATTACACTGTAATCGGACAGTCTGTTCTTCTCCCGCCACGTTGATTCGTGCAAAGTGAGACACGTGGATGATTCATGAATGGAAAAAATTCTAAGGTGCTCCATGTGATTAAAGCCGGAAGTGTGCAATGTGTATTTTGTTTTATGCAAGGTTCAAGGCTGTCGAATCACGTTTCGTAGTTTGTAGTATTGCATTAGGCGTGTCAAGGTCGCTTGTTTAAATTGAGAGCCTACGCAGTACAAAGGCCATGGCGCACACACACTTTTCCCTCAACGAAACTGATAAGAAAATTAATTTTGGTTGAATTTAATGAAAACTATACTGCAAAAGGCGAACATTTTAGTCAATATTTTCTATATGACAGAAAATAATTATTTGGACTTAAAATTATTGGAAAAAACGTTTATACAATGAAGAGGAATTTATGATAGATTTTTTGTGAAAATTTGTTACTAATTCTATATAATTCTATATTTTATATTATATTTTAAATTATAGCTTTGAGCACAGTTTTTCTTGAATCTTCTTTAATTTTTCAAGATTTAACTGATTGAATCCCCGGGAATTTATTATGAAGATTAATGAATTTTTGATAAGCGGATATGTAGAATGGCCTTGTGATTATTTGTACACGATGCTCGTCGAAAAGTGCGTTGTATCATACACAGGACTTCACGATGCGAGATAAGCACAAACAAAAATTTATGTACTACAATTTTCTGCTGTTGTATTATCGAGCTTTATTTGATATTTGTGAAATATTCAGGCTCGGATTAGAAATAAAAAGTCTATTTTATTAGTTATCAACTGTTATCTTCTAATAATTTCTTTTCTCATATGTATAAGAATTACTAAGCAATATTTTTATCACTGAATATTACAGTCGCACAATATCATTCAACAATAAAATACTGATGCAGTGATTATATTATTGGTATTAGCTCAACAAATTCTTTCTCTCAATTATTTATATTCATAGATAGAAAATCTAATTTTAATTCGGGTCTGGATGACTTAATCGAAAAGCATCCACAGAGAAACGTACGCACACAATTTACAAAAACTGTATGGTATATGTATGTATATATATTACAGCTGTAAAATTAACGGCCGATTATATTCGCGAAAAGAAAGTGGCAGGAAAGGTAATTGAATTTGATATCGAGGGTAAATAAATAAAAGGGAGGTGCTATAGAGGAAAATATATAAAGAAAGCTAGAAAATAGCGTTGACATATTGTTATTCGTTTTATCATGAGAGCCATATCACGCGAATCAAATATGAAATTTATTATACATATGCATATGTATATATGCATTTTGTATGTGTATACATGTATATGTATACAAAGAAAGATTTAATGATTCAATAATGAAATTGGTTTTGCTATTTACTTACTATATCGTAAATATATATATACGTACAAAAATATATGTATATTTTAATTGTTATCTCTTGACTATTGCAATTAGTATATCTCGTTATTATTGTATATTATTATGATTATTATGATTATTCTTACGATTATTATCGTTATGAAAACTATTGTCTCTCTTGTGTCGCAGGGGCGACGATCGTACTGTTATTCGAGAGAAGTGTCAAGGGAGAATTTGGAGATATGAATGTTTTGCAGGAGTTGGGTCCACTGTCATCATTGATATGCAAGACCAGTGATTCAATAAACTTGTATCATAATTCAGAAATCGTTTCCTCATTCATTTTCCACCTTCAGAAGCTATTTACTTAGTTTTAAAAGCTTAATTCAATATATGCAATATGTAGGAAATTAAATCATATTTTTTGAAATGTCTAAAGTAAAAAGAAAAGATAATTCATAAGACATTCAAATTCAAAATTTAAAATTGTATTGTATTGTAACTTTCTTTCACGTAGGGTATACATTTTATTTCTTAAAAAATTCGTAAATATTAACCAGAGTGTCTACTAAACTTTGCCCACGAAATTTAAAGTAATTTCAAGGAATTTTTTAAAGATTCTAAGAAGTTTTAAGATTTTCAAGAGATTTCATAAAATTTCGAGATATTTTAATGATTTTAAAGAATTGCAAGCGATTTAAACCGATTTAAAGGATGTGAAGGGATTTTAAAACAATGCAGAAGAATTTAATGATTTTCAAGAAATTTTACAAGATTTCAAGAGGTTTCAAATGATTTTAAGGAATTTTAAGGAATTCTTAAGAATTTAAAACAATTTCAGGATTTTCACAAACAAGAAATTTTTAAGGGGTTTTAAGGGATTAAAAAAAATCTAAAGGATTTTAAGAGGTTGTAAATGTTTTTAACAAACTTCAAAGGATTTCAAGAGATTTTACGTGATTTTAAGGAATTTCAAGGGAATTCAAGTGATTCAAAACGATTTAAAGGATTTTAAGGAATTTTTAGAGATTTCGAAGAGATTTCAAGTCATGTTAAAGAGTTACTAAAGATTTGACGTTATTTAAAAAGACTTAGAAGGATTTTAAGATCTTAAGGAATTTTTAAAGAATTTTGAAAGGTTGTATGATTGTTAAAGATTTCATACGATTTAAAGGCTTTTTTAGTGATTTTAAAGAATTTCAAGCAGTTATTTAAAAGTTATTTTAAAAAGATTTCATGAGATTTAACAAAAGTTGCAAGTGTCAAATAAAAATATTTAGATTGATTATTCAGAAAAGTTTTTTCAAACCGGAAATCCACTTCCCACATCAAAAATAAAATCAAGGACAATTCCTGGATTTTCTCAGACTTTTTTTCAATTCCCGGATTTCTTTAAATTCCCGCACAGTAGATACCCTGTCAACTATTAATTATCATTTATAAGCTTCGCATGACTTGCAAATGGCTCTGTGGTGAAATACGAATATAGTTTGTGGAAAAATATGATGTTCGCAATTCTAGCAGACGATACAATCTGGTAGTGTTGCGGTATCAATCCATTTATGAACCTTGTGTTAGAAAAAAGTGGTAAAGAAGGTCGACAACTCGTGCTCGGCACGTTGACGTCGCAGAATCGTTAATTATAGCTACCAATATGGCACGAATTTATATCGCATCCATGAAACATGCAGTACGTATTTTCCTTGTGGCAAGCAAGCACAAAGTCAAAGAATCTAGTTTCGATGCATCTCGCGTACTGAGAAATGTGTCGAAAAACCCACCCCCTAGATTGAAAATCTATTCATAGAAGAAAGTCGTTATTTCCTTATTACTATATAGGAATAGAAATCTCCCACTAAGAAAATCCAAGATTGCATGCAATCTTGGATTTTCTCAGTGAAAATTTTTTTCTTCCACTTTCTATGCACAGAAAATTGAAGGCATTGCAAATTAAAGTCTTATCTCTCTAAATCTGAATTAATGAAAAGTCGGTCACTAATTTACTTTAGTGAAAATTTTTACTAATTATTAGTTCTGCAGTCGCCGACCGCATATTGAACACCAGCTTGGATAAAAAATCTCATACATTGAACTCTTCTAAAAACCACGCCCCTTGCACATGGCAAGAGAATATTGCAAGAGTGTATACTCAAAATGAGCATAAAAGGGTGACAACAATCGTTTTGAAAAATAGATACATGAAGTATGTACAATACTGATCGCTGGTGCGCGCGCTTCTAAAACAAAAGAACGGAGAGTAACAAAATGTGAAAGAGACCCGTGGTAGGGGGTATATTCAAAGATTGAAATGTTCAATGTTTGGAACAGTTCGATGTGCGGGCGGCGACTGTATTTCATTATTTCATTTAGTAATTTTCGACTTTTCACTACAGTTTTAGTCAAGAATGACTACCAATTAGTAGAATTTTTCACTAAAGTTAATTAGTGACCGACTTTGCACTAATTCAGATTTAGAGAGATAAGAAAAGCTTATTTTAAACCGTGATAACGTAGAAATTATTATTAATAAGGAAAATTATAAGGATTTGCTATTTTTATTGATCTCTCCATTAAACTTTTATATTAATTTTTATAACAAGAAAAATTTGTTACTAAATGAAGCTCAAATTCGCTAACTTGCTACACAAACATCGTGTCTCATAATTTGTATTTTTAGCATGACCAAAATTTAAAGCTGACGAAATATCACATAATGATTTATTAATATAGATTCATAACACATTAAAATTTTTTCTAGATTGTTTCTATCGTCTCCCTCCAGATTTTAATAAAGAATTTCGAAAACTTAATTAAAAAATGAGTGTTGAGTAGCCTGCCTTGATAGGCAAACAGCTGCTTTTGGAAGCATCATCTGTTTACGCATATTTTTTATGTCCAAATAACAAATCTCGTGTTGATATTATTTTACTGACTTTTATCTGAATAATAAAATTAATTATCTGAAAAAGTCTTTTCTCTAAGTATTATCATATTATCAAGATTTGAATGTTTATACTCGAAATTAAGCTCATCACGTAACCTTTGGTACAACATTGTTGGAAGTGTTGGAAGCATTAATCTCAGATTCACGTGCACGTGGTTGATTGATGTGCTTTGAAAGAACTTATTTAGAGTGAAAATATTGGTTTAACATTATTCGGAACGAAGTTTACGAAATTAATCAATCGAGAGCAAAGAAGACCAGTCAATAACCCGGAAAACGTTGATCCATTTGCCTCGACGTCGAGACGCCTTGACGACGAGTTGAGGAGTTCGCGCGTAATACACATGCGTGAGTTGACCTCGCTCAGTCACGCATCTACCACATGGTAGTTTAAAACATGTTGAAGAGCGCGTATCTAGGTTCTAGCCGCAGCTGTTGAAAAACAGGGCCGCTCCCAACAATGCGAGTGCCCAGACCATCTCGCATATTCAAGTTTCTTCTTATAATTGTTCATAGAATAATTAATTTTTCTTTAAGTCAATCAGGGACTGATTCAAATTTGAGGATGAGTCAAGCGGCTAAAAGTAAAAAGTGGACAAAAATATTTCGTTTAAAAATTCTTCAGAGTAAAAATGCGATAAAATAAATTCTCAGAGCAAACACGGAACGTCAATACGAACACTGATTGGTTTTCCTTGTTTCGTTTTCGCTCTGAAGAATTTTTATCTCACCTTCACAAACTATGTATGTAAATATTTTCATCAATTTTTAACTTTTAGTCGTTTAATCATTATACTAGAGGCCAATATCTAATTGTTTTAAGTAAATGTTGCAATGACTTCAGAAGATTTCACTGACTTCAGGAAATTTCAAGAAAATTCCAGGAATTTCAAGTGACTTCAAGTGAATTCACTTGATTTCATGTTAATTCATTTGTGTTTATGTGAATTCACGTGACTTTATATGAATTCAAATTACTTCAGATTCTTCAGGAGAATTCTACTGAATTAAAGTCACTTGAAGTCATTCGAATTCCTTTGAAATGATTTTAAAGGATTTTAAGAGATTTTACAGATTTTCAAGGGATTTTAACTGACTTTGAAGAATTTTAAGTAAAATAAACAATTTTATGGCATTTCAAAGAATTTCACAGGATTTTAAATAATTTTTAAATTATTTGTGAAATTTTAAGACTTAAAAAAAATTTTAAGGATTAATTTAAGGATTCACGGACTTTTAAGGAATATCAAAGAATTTTAAGTTATTTTAAGGGGTTTCCCAAAATTTCAAGCGATTTTAAAGAATTTCAAGGGATTTCAAAAGATTTTAAATGATTTTCAAGAATTCATGGATTTTTAAGGCATTTCAAAGCATTTTAAATTATTATAAATGATTTCACGGATTTTTAAAGGATTTTAAATACTTTTAAGTGATTGTAAATAATTTTAAGACTTTCAAATGTCTTCAGGTTCAGATAGTTCAGAAGAATTCAATGACTTTAAGTAACTTCAAACGACTCCAAGTGTCTTCAAGTGACTTCAGATATTTCAGGAGATTCCAGATATTTCTGGAGAATTCAGTAGGTTTCTATGCAAGTGTACACCTGATTTCACGAGTCGTCAACTCCTCGTGAACAATGATCAATTAAGTCCAAGACTTGATGGAAATTGAGAAATGGGACGAGATTTTCGTATTACAAAAAAAAATTGGTATAATTCATTGTATTTTAAAAATCGTATATATAAAAAAAATTGACTTCAACAATATGTTTTTTTAAAGAGATTAATTTTTTTTTTTAATTTCAAGTAAGTACGATCCTGGTAGAGACCTTCGTTGGGAGAACCGTCAAATGATAGTGATGATAGACGCGCGCTCTTTCTATTCTCAGGTCGCACAGTTAATTCAGCGCAGTATGCCATTTTTAATCCGTAGTAAACTTTTTAGAACTTTCGACATTATACGACCACGCACCTTGCGCTCTCAATTACGATCAAACTCTATTCAACGGTAGAAAGAGAACTTCCACTATAAAAACGTGTCAGCTACTCTTATGTCTCTATATGTAATTATACTTTCTAAAACGAGAGCATTTGCGATTCCCTCTCGAATGCTAGACTGGTTATAATAGAATTCTCGCATGAAAAAGGATTAGACTCGTTGAGCCTAATCATTGAAAGTTCACAACTCACGTGACGGAATGAAATTATGCGAGTAGTAAACAAGAAAAGTTTCTTTACATATCATATCATTTCATCTGTATAATTATTCTAATTATTCTCAATTATGCTTTTCATGTTTTCCCTGGCCTGTAGCATTTGGAAGATAATTAAAATTTGTTAAAAGTATTTTATCTTGCGATGTAGAAAAAAGATTTTTCAGGCAGCTTAACTTTCGGTTTAACCTCTGTTGTCAAATTTAGAAAAAGGAATCATCGAATCTCAAGATTATTTTAGTAATACAGGAAACACAAAGTTTATAATTCCCTTTGCCAAGATTTTTAGCCTAACAATTTGTCAATTTAAAATACATATTCGCATCATTTTAAAATGATAACATTGAGAAATTGTAATTGTTAGCGAAATGATTGGGATAAGAAATTTTTGAAAAATATCAATGCAGCCAAACTTTTCATATTGTAGATACATATATGTAAAGATATAAATAATTATTTCGCGACCTTATCGTTATTTTCAGGTACTTACGTCATAAGTCAAGTTCAAGTATTATTTAGTTTTCGAAAACCTATCAGATTTAAATCAGAAATGTGTTGAAAGTATGTACTGAAATATCAAATATTTACACTGCAATGGTTGCAGCGGAAATCTGGATTTTGGCCAATGAACTTTTCTTCGAGTGACAATTGCGTCTCTTCGGAGAATATGTGCGTACATCTGCATCTGCAGTATTTCCTAACAAATTCGTTGGCGAACTCCGATTTCATGACAACGATAAACGGGAGATTCTGATGCCATATATATACACTGACACGTGTCTAAGAAACATGTGTAAGTGAATATGTGTCATTACTTTGCTATAATAAACTTACAGCTCCTGAAAAGTCAAACAGTGTATTTTAAAGTACGGACAAAAAGCAACGGTCTTTGAACCCAAATGAGCTGACCTTTAACTAAAAGACGTTCAAGGTATTTAAATGTCACTCATCATTTTTCTACCATCGAGAATATACTCTTTGCATACTTACAAGCATGCAAATAAGGGTATATTAAAATAAGAAATATCTTATTAAAATAGAATTCAAAAGATATATTCGGAAATCTATAGGTACTTCAACACTTTTTCGAGTAGTTTCTTTTTCCCGCATCTTAAAGAAGTGTTGATTTTAAATTATTGAACATCTCAAACACAAATAATATGCATCCTTCGAAATTATCATCACACAAATGGACGTTTTCTCTATTCTCAGGAATTGCAGTGCATTGTGCAATGAGTAGCAAGATGGAAAAAGTTCCAGAAAATTATTCTCAAATATACTGAAACTGATGTGTGATCAGGGTGACGATTCTTCGGATGATTTCAAATTTCCGGTCATTTCCGAGTTTTTCCCGGGCAAGTTCTTCAATTTTACCGGTCAACTAAAAGTAACATATTCATATTTCGCATAGTTCAAACATTCTAAACATTCTGTAACCAAAAAAATTCCCAAAACCAAATTTACTCGGTGTTGCTCGGGATTTTAAGATATTTCAAATGACTTTAAGGAATTTTAAGGGATTTCATATAGAGACTTTTACTGATTTTAAGGAATTTCAAGATATTTTAAGGAACTTCACGGAATTTTAAGGGATTTTACGAGATTTCAAATGATTGTAATGAATTTCAGTGGATTCAGTTAAAATGTTTTTACGTCTTCTGTAAATCACTTAAAATCGTTTAAAATATTTTAAAAACCCTTAAAGTTCATTAAAATCTCTTGAAATATCTTGAAGTCCCTTCAAATTCCTTCAAATTCGTTAAAATGTCTTGAAATGTTGTGAAATCTCTGAAGAAACCTTTTGATAACTCTTTCAACTCTTTTAAAAATCCTTTTGAATCCCTAAAATTAATCAAAAACTCTTAGCATCTCTTGAAATTTTTTGAAATCCTTTAAAGTCTTTTTATTCCTTGAAATTCCTTAAAATCACTTAAAATCTTTTGCAATCCTTTAAAGTCTCTTTAAAATTTCTTTCAATTCTATGAACTTTCGATTAAATTTTCAAAATTACATATAGGGACCCGTCATTCCTTCTCCCCGGGCCCGGTTTTCCTCTCCACGGGCCTGTTATAATATATTACATGTATGTATATGATATATGATATTAAATCTTTTAATATCATATTAATTCCAAAATTCCACCAAAATTAACACAAAAATTCAAAGCTAACATTTTTTCTTTAAAAATACGTACTCTTCGCTTTTCTTGAACTTCCAAATACCTAGATGAGAACCCTTTTGGTACAATGAGAGTTCATTTAGTAATCTTTGGATTTTTGAGAGCAAAGGGGACTTGGAATATGTCACTCTCTCTTTTAAACATTTTTTCTATGTTGCGCAAAGTACCGATTAGACAACGGCGCAATAAGTAGCAATTCAAAGAGTATTGTATGCTTCAGTGTCAATGAGAATTATTATTCAGAAACGATTCGTACGTATTGTATTCTAATATGGAGTGCCTGTTCTGACTCTCAATGATAAATTTCTTGTGTGAACTTTATTGCAGAGACATC
>JAUESH010000015.1:2972789-3000459 GCA_032275165.1 Synergus magnus | reverse complement strand
AGGCGGCACCACTTATTCAGTCGGCATTTATGGCAATACTCACCCCCCCAAACGCGATACGCTCGCTACGCCCCTGCTCCTCAGATCTTATTTATCCTCAGGTTCGAATTTTCGTCAGGTCCAATTTGTCCTATGAAATAAATAAAAAATTAAGAAATATAAAGTTATGTAATAAAAACGTTAAATTTTATAAACATGAGAATAAAATTAAATATAATTTCTTACAAACAATATTTATATTGTGTCGCATACAGGAATGATGTCTTCTTCAAAATATCACAAAACACTAACACACTCCCGAGAAAAGTTAAAAGCGCGAAAAACTATAAAAATATAAACTTTTCTGACAATCAATTAAATCCCGCACTTGTAAAAATTAGAACGATTATATCTAATCAAAATGGCGTCAAATTTACCGAAGATAGAGAAAGCGTCATATTTAACAAATCTTCTTTGAACTTTAAATTTTTCGAAAATCTTTAATGCTACCAAAATTAAAACCCCTAAGCAAATTGCGGACAATCATTATATTAGGTCGTACTATAGAATTCCTACAAAAACAATTTGAATGAGAATGTAAAAATCGATAAGCTCGATCGACAACAATGGCAACGGGTCAACCGTCAAAAAATTGAGCTTGGTTCTCACAAATTCTAAAAGGAACTCATATGTTTCTTTAAATCCCACATTACTCTCAAAATAAAACTCCCGCAATAAAGAATCTCCTATATATATACAATTATAGCATTAACATCTGTCTATAACCGAGTATAAAACAATAAAACTGAATGAAAATCGACAGGACAAAAACGTAAAAAAAAAGTGAGGTTAGCTAGCATAAATCTGAAATTACCCACTTTAGAAAAAAAATCCTATTCTTATTATTATACTACATATAAAAAACCATCTGATTTTTCTCTATCAGGAGTTATTTAAACTCAGTTTCTCGTTTAGTCTCTAAAATCGAGAAACTAAATACAGCCCTGGCTCAACAGCACCGTGTAGCGACTGCGCGCTGCGCACTAATGTGCCAGGCTTTGCGAATCAGACATTCTGTCCTCCGTGCATGCTCCATGCTTGGCAGCTTGGCAGTTGGCTTGGTTAGTTGCCCCCCTGAATCGGAGCAAGTTGGAACAAGAGCTGCAAAGAGTTACTCCCTCGATTTGTTGGACTTTTGAAACAAGGGACAGTGCAGGACAGTTCGGGACAATTCTCAAACGACCTAGTGTATTCTTCAGAAACGAACAATAGCTCACAACCCTATTTTCCCTGACCAATAATCGGGAAATTCTCGGCGAAAGTGAACTTCTTTGTTCCGTCAACGCAAGTGGCGCAGCATTGTTTGTTGTGATTCGACGAAACCCTCTTTCGAGATTTGATCCAAACTTGCGATCGTTTTAAACATCGTCAAGGAACTCAGGAAAGCGTCATTGAGGAGAATCGTCGAGAAGATTATCCAGAACTCGACGCTCCCGATGAGAAACGTTCCTTAGTTACAAGTTGCATGAGGCGCAGTGCGTGAGTGCTTTGTTTTGGCGACCAGCTGATTTGTGATACGTCGTTCTCCTTTGACAGGTCGATTGCTGAGCAGCGACTCTCGGAAAAGTGATATATTTTTTTAATTTCCTACTTTTGAGTAGAAAAAGTGATGGGTAAAGAACGATTCTGAGATTAGAAAAGGGAATTTGGTACCTGACGCGCCCTAGACTCCAAAAAACAACTCAAGTGATAACAGTCTGTCTCAACGCTCCTCGTTTCACACCAGAAATCATTATTATTTATTTTAAATGAATATTTTCTCAAGCAATTTTTTATACAAGTGGAGTGCCTGATTTTTGTACTGCTCCTTAGACTGAAAGGAATACTACCTCGAAAAACGAGTCTGAGTCTTCACAGATTAATTATTTAATTCCTAAGTCAAGGTGCACTTTTAATTTATTTCGGAAAAGCGATAAATCAGACTCGTCCTAGTCACGATAAACCTTTGTCTCGCTTTTTGTATATGTTTTGCTCTATGAGAGCTCTCAAACGTTCCTAAGGTTTTATCCGTCTTTTATGATCTCATACTGCTTTTCTTCGTTGATATTCCCAAAATTCAAGAATTCAGAAATATTTTGAAAGTTGACAAATTTTGGATCTGTTCTGACGACAAGGAGACTTGATTCGTGGAAATAAGTTGAGTTTCTACGAATTCTGAATGAAATTGAACAGAGCTTTGGGTGAACCGAAAGGAGTTTTCTTCCAAGTCTTTGATCAGGAGAAGTCAGTGGCAGCCAATTGCTGATACATGAATCGAAGATCGTCTGGGGCCGTCCTCGCGAATTTAAGAGAACGTGGGGTACGGCCCCGAGTAAGCTGACTAAAGGAGTCGGAGATAACTCATGACAGTGGTTTCCCAGAAGGGAAGAAATCGCTTTAAATTTATTTTTACATTTGACATAAACCGGCTTCAAGATGCTATACATATTCCACGTGGATACGGGTACCACCATCACCTTTGACATCAAGCTTGCTCTCCAGAGGTGAGAATTATTTTATTTTAATTTTTAAAAACAAACTTGTATCCTTGCCCTACCTCAAAGTTTTGTTCCTACTTCCTTTTTTTCCTTCTTCACTTACAATACATTGTTTTGAAAATTTGCCCACGATTTCCCCCTTTTCTGAGTTCTTATCATTTAATTTTAGAGTTTATATTATAATTTTTAAAATTTAAATAATGTGTATTTTCTGCAGGATTTTATTACGAGGAAAAGAGAATATGAGATACGCATTTAATAAATGAGAATCCTTCAAGTTTGAAGTCGAATTTTAAACTTTTTTAGAACTAAATTATCATTTAAAGTCGTCTTTGGAAGAATTTAGCCTCTGAAGCAGAGTTTCATCCAATTTATAGAATGGACGATAAAATCTCTTAATTGTAAAATATTGATCTCACTGACTGAATTATCTAGTAAATTTAAATCAGTCCCGAGCAATTGCGCCAGAGGAAAATTTATTAGAAAGTTAATGCCAAAATCTAAATAATCACTTGCTCAACAAATTATTTTGGCATTTAATAAAATAAGCAAAGCAATAGATACAAGGATTCAAAGCCATTTTTACAAGTTTCCAACTAAGTTATAAATCTGCCTCTATAGCTCTTTATTAATACACAAATCCTTGGAAGGTTTCATATACTTCGCTTTTACTGACAATTTTGACTTCGTTTCAATGAAATTTTGCATTCTGAATCTATAGCTTTAGATTTCCTCTTCCTGAGCACAGCTGTGATTTCTTGGCCAGACGCCTTCCTCAGAGTACAGAGTTCACTCTGCAATCTTGTGAATGTAGGGCATGCAGTAAAATAGTGTATAGATGCAAGAGATATTATTAGCTGAGGTGTATACAGAATTTGATTCATCGAACAGAGGAAAGGGGCTCATTTGAGATTGGCACTTACTCGAGTTCTACCTGCTTATATCGTTCTAGTCTACTTTCTATATATATTTTTTCAATTTTCTTTTACTTATTTTTTTAGCATACTTCAGCAATGTTTTTATTTCGTTATTACTTCCGAGCGTGTAGGGTCGAGACACCGATTACAATCTCTTCGAGTGCAGCTTTAAGTAGTGGTTGACATCAAGTTTGATATGACTAGAGGTCTCGTGTCTATAGTTAACTCGGTTAACTCGCGTCCTAGTTGCAGACTTAATTTGTGTAAACCAGATATGACATTTATTACAATTTTTTTTTCCTGAACTTTTTACTCGGTCATTGAACCGAAAGTTTAGCTAGGATAAGGTTCCTTCTTTCACTATTCTTGTGTGCTTAGTTAGACTCGAGGTCATTTATTTTCATTTCAGTTTAATTAGCCGCGAAGTTGATTTTCATTTAAATGAACTGGAATGAAGTTAAGTCGTGGGATTAAAGTTGTAGATAAATTGTTCATTTCGAAAAAGTAATATTTTGAGAGTAATTCAAGTTGCGAAGAAAATGTGGTTCAAGTGCAAATCTGATTTAAGTTTAAATCAAGATGAAAGAATGGAAAGCCCAATGTTTACATGTTTTTTTTTCTTTAATCTGTTTTACAATTGTTTTGTATTCGAATCCGTGCAATGTATCTGTAATTTGGCAAACATAGAGAAGGTTTACTTGTTTCTTTATACTTTTTTACCCCATTGTAAATACCATCTTATCTTTCATAACTCATTTAGATAAAGGAATGCTTACTAAAACTCAGCTTAAAGTCAATATTTTGAGAAGATAATGCAATATTTAGGCACCTATGTATTGAATTTCAGTCTAATTAAAAATGTTAACTGTTTCATAATATTTCTGACAGACCTATACAGTCAACATTTTATTCAATTATTCCAATTAATATGTTTATTATTATAGAGACAATATGTTTCATATTTATTATCTCACAATATTGAGTTAACTATCTTCGCGTTAGCATTGTTTATTCATTTTTCATTATTACGCTTGTAAACATTCCACTGTTTATTTACAATTCTAGTGTAACTTTTTAAAAAAATATCCGCAACTTGGAAATGGAAACTTAACAAGTCATTAAAGTTGATATTTCTTTTTTTTATCAGTCAACTTGAACACTTATTGTGATAAATAAATGACTTCATTTCTAAATGAATATGAGTTACTCATGGCCATAAAAAAAAAACCTAAAAAAATCCTTACGATGGAAAACAACTTTACGACTTATTCTTTTGAGCGTAGGTGAAGCTTCTTTAATATTTCTTATTGCATATTTAACCGAGCCATCCGCTAATGCAAAAATTGGAATGATCATGCGGTGATTGCACGACTAAACGTAGGTGTCTCAGATGATGTCATATTTTGACCACCCTATAAGAAATGTTGGCCAAGTTCTCGATACGAAATTGATGTAATAAAAGGGCTAAGTTTACTTTGCTCGATTCATGGTCCGGCTCAAGGAATTGGTTGGGCAATCTGAAATCTGAATTGAACTGATAGCTTTTTCAAACGGTCGCTGGCCCACTATTCACGGTCATTGGGATTCGCGGTGCGACCTAGTGCACAATACTGCAATCAGAAATAAATCTTCATTCGATCATTTTTCATGAGACTCTTGGCGTGAAAGTTCTCAACTAAGAAAACTTCATGCCCCAGCAGAAATCTCGCCATAAATTTATGGTTTCTTTCTTTATTGTTTCCCTCGAAAAAAGTCTTCTACAGAGATGTATAGAAACGCATATTATTATGATACAAACTTTGTTTATCCTGCAGCATGGATATAATTTGAATAGAGAAAAGAAAGCTCCCTACAGAATTGTATTTATTTATGAAAAGTAGGTGCATAAAAATAGAGCATTTTATATCAACGAATATGGCCTTTACAATTTTCTTCAGATATAGGGAGAGTCAGAGTGACTAGTTCAAATTGAGTTGCTCTCTGTGGACTTGAAATTATAAATTGGCTGATGTCCAAGTAAAAAGTTTTCCTCGTGTATACCACTTTCGCAATTTCAAAATAATCCATTATCATCGCAGATGAAAATGCAGTCCGCTATTTGTGTGTAAATTAGGACTACGAAACTCAACTTTTTTAAAATAGAGATTCAATTTCGACAAAGATTAATATCTCTTTATAGATTGCACATCGTGAGAAACAGGTCGTACGTCGCACCTTCTGCAAGACCTCGTTCCTGCTCTTCTCTATCTATATCTTTCTCTCTCTCTCTCTCTTGCAATTAGATTCTCTCCTTTCTCGATCCAGGGGTCTTTAAACGAGGCGTAGTACACATCTCGTCGATTCATTAAAGGAAAACGATCAAAGTGAGAGCGAAGCAGGGATCCTATAAAGACACATATAATGGATGTAATCGTTTCTAAATCTAAAGTCTTAAGTCTTGTTACTTTCTGTATTTCAGTGTGGCCGAGCTAAAGGAGTCTATTGAGAGAGAATGTGGCATTATAACCAAAGACCAGGTTCTGCTGATGAGTGGCGGAGAGTCCTTGGAGTCCAATGCTCGAGTTTGCAATTATTCTGCCGGTACAGATACGAATCCGATCTACCTTTTCAGCAAAGCAGCCATCGACAGCGAATCACCGCCTCTACCTAGCATAGATTATGGCTCTGGTAAGTTGACAAATTATGATAAAATCTTTAGTAAAATCCTTCTCTATAGGTATATGTTAGCACCTGTGATCGACGTTATCTGAACGAATCGACATGAATAACATATTCAGAATAACAGTAGGAAGTCATAGAATTGTTAAACTTTCAACACTTGAAATACAAAAGCATTTGAATGACCAAGAAAAATGTTGAACTCTGGGAACGATCGGTCTTTAAATCTTTTTAGCACCTGTGACCAATGCTAGCTGAACAAATGTCCATTCATACTTTATTTAGAATAACTT
This sequence comes from Synergus magnus, assembly GCA_032275165.1. Lineage (NCBI taxonomy): Eukaryota > Metazoa > Arthropoda > Insecta > Hymenoptera > Cynipidae > Synergus > Synergus magnus. Next base: position 2,994,075 of record JAUESH010000015.1, on the reverse strand, counting down.
GCATTTAATTATCTTCATATGATTTCAAGTTTTTTTGGCCAGATTGGATGAGTTTTTCAGCCCCGTTCTTTAATTATGATTAAGAATGATTAAATCTTGACGATAATCACTGCACAATGATGAAAATGCAAAGAAGGCTTACTCACTCTGATGGATAAGGTCTTCTTTCCTGGCCGAGTGGATTATATAGCTCGTAAATTACATCAGCTGCGAGACAAACCGACGCCAACCTTGTTTGTTTATCTTGACTATTTAATAATCAAAGATTGGAAACTGGAATCATAGACACAACGAGACTTTAACCCGTGACATACTCGTGATCGACCGCCCGACCTAATTCCCTGTCAAACGTGGAACAATAATCGCTTCTGTAGGCGGAGGTGGCTTCTCCAATCAGCACAGGATCTTCTAACACTTGTTTGCTGCTATCACGCCATTTTTCCTTGTTAGAGGCACGGATCTAGTCGTTGGTACTTCAAGTTTTAATGCACTACGGCCTATTTACTCCTCACTCGCTTGCTACCCTGCGGCAAGAATTTTTTATCATCAGAGATATGAATGGAGGTTTCTCAGCCCGTTTCATATTTTTCATTTCTTTCGAGAATTACAGCAATACGGAATTTCTTGTGCTTGAATATTCTCCTATTGTAGTTGAATACTTTGTACATCAGACTATTATATATTTTTTTAAATCGATCTTCAAATACCAAAGTCCTTAATTTTTTACGTAATCTCTTAGGGCTTTTCAGAACGTCTTTATTTTCGTAGAAAAGTGAACAATCTATACAAACGTAGTTTATAATTTGTTTCCAAAATTCGAGATTTTAAAGTTAGCATTTACAAATTGAATTCACTAATTCTTGTGTCCAGTTTTATAAGTCTTTATTTTTAAATAAAAACCAAAACTAATAATTTTGCCAAAAATCTGAATTATTAACCAAAGTGGAATATTTAAATAGAAAAATGAACGTACAGTGAAGTTGAAATAAAAATCATTTTCTATTTTTAGAATTGATTTAAGAGTAAAGTTCAGTATGTATACGAACGTATGCAGTATGCACACCAGACATAGTAAATCGATAATAATACTTTACGTTATGAGCTTGCATTGTCTTTTTTTAATCTAATAAATTTTTTTACGTAGTATAATTACTTATTTGTATTACAGCATAATCAAGACAAAAAAATTTTTAAATAACTTTTTCTTTTAAGTCTATTTCTTAAATAATATAATTACTTTGAAATCTTGGATTTTGGTAACAAATTATTTTAAATGCATTAATAATGAGAAAGTGTCTTTTATTTAATAAAAATAACTTAAAATATTGTAATTATAGTTCAATTTTAAAACTTTAACGCAATATTTAAAAATCTAAAATGTATTTTCAAGCGAGAATCTTGTTTTGCAAACCGTTGACAACTCACTTCTCTATTTTCAACTCGTGGAAAAATATCACATCTCTCGAAAAAAGGAAATATCTCCCTCATATTTTTTTTTCTTTTCAATATTCTCCCCTAACGTTCTCCTTGATATTCACGAGCTTCTCTTAGGTCACGTGATTGTAAGTAGTTGCTCTGCCACCACCGTAGTTTGTGCGTGTTAGCGATCATGCCGGATAAAACGGTGTTGTTGACCTTTCGATGAAAAAGTCCTCTAATTCACCTAAATTATCATTAGAATATTTTTCCACCGGGGCACTTTGTTTTTTATTCCTCCTTGTGATTTTTATCTTCCTATATAATTTACGTAGCAAAAATAGTGTTATATCAACGAACAAAGTTTGCGAAGTGAACGGACTCGCTACTTTCCTCTCGAATTTCAGAAACAATTTGTCTTTCCCTCAGCAACGAGAACAGAGACAGTCACTATTTTTTCATGAAAGCAAATAACCCGTTAATGAGATATTTATCTTCTACAAAATTCAACATTTATTCTCATTAGACTTTTTACAAATTAAAGCTCTTTATAATTCACTCGGTCATTAAAAAAATCTCTTCCACCACTAGTAAAATATATTCAGAGAGATTTAAAGGCAAACTTTATTTTCCTTATCTACTTTTTAGCTAGACTTGGAATTGTTTTCTGCTTGAATTTGAAATTAGAGTAAATTCTTTAATAAAACTTTCCAATGAATCATCTGAAGGAAAAATTATTAAAAATTTAAGCATCAAACTGATGCACTGCACTCTAATGAAAAAGGGAAGCTAACTTATTGAAGGGGTCGAGTTGGTGCAATGTGTTGGCACACATAGAATAAATAATATACGTATTACCCACCCGGTAACACGACTCATGAAAGCCAATATTGTTTCCTCGAGTCTACCGTCACTTTTATTCTCCGCTTTTGTAACTGACCGTGCGATTTTCCATACGTACTTACATATATAATAATACTCAGAGAGCGAGCAATTATTATGCGAACGAGGACGATAGTTGTCGTTATTGTTTTGTGTTGGAGGTGTATTTTACCATTTTCTTCACTGTGTAAAAGTGATAGTGACCGAGCCGATGTTTCGTTTCAACATCGCCTTTCGGTTTAATCTATTCGTCCTAACAGCTGCGTAGATTCAAGTACGTTCTATATGCTAATTGATTCCAAATCATCGCAAGACCACCTCCTGAAGTTGATACGTATTTGCCTTTTTTAGTCCGAGATTACAAATCACAAGAAAAATATGTTTTTCAATCTTTTTCCTCGATTTTGTTGCCAATTTGCTTAAATGTAAACAGTCAATAAGACTTGTATTGCGTAGTCCTCAACTTGCAATTCATTTACCAGTGCGTCTACCTTAAAATTGCTCATTTTTTGTATATCCATTTGAAAATTTGGTTTAACCAGAATTTGGTTGAACCAGAATTTTTTTTAGTAAGAACTAATTTTCAACCGCTTCACCTTGTAATCTGTGAACTTTGCGAACTACGCCTTCGAAATTTTCTGTATACTTAAATTTTTATACATAATTTTTTAATGAAAATAAATGTATAATAATTTGTACATTAGGGTGTTTTACGAAAAACTTTTTTTTATTTGTCTGTGGCCGTATCGGGACAGTTGGTTTCTATGGGTGAAAGAATACTTACCTAATTTTTTCATATTTAAAAAAAAAATTGTAGAGGTCGCGAGGATCAATTTTATGTAAAAATTTAGATTTTTGTAGTTTTCGATTTTTTAACAGCTTAGCTTAAAAATTAATTAACTACTTAGTTTTCAAATTTTTTATTTCATCTCCGTAACAATTTTTTCCCTATTGTATGGAGAAAGTCCTATAAATTTTTCAATCCTTACAAAAAATGTTTAGGGGTACAATTATGCCTTCATCTCTTTATGTTCCTACGAAATCATGACTTTTATGATCACTACCGGCTCTATGAATCGACACCCTTAGACATTGATCTAATTTTGATACATTGTTTCGTTTTTCCAGTGATGAGAGTTTTCTTCTGTTGAACTTTTGTTGTACTTTCAGCAAGTGGATTTAAATACTTGGATACAAAATGATTAGGCGAATCAACAATGACGTCAGGTGGCACGTGGATAAATTTCTGACTGCATACGTGACACGAGTTACTGTATTAAAAGGTATCTTCAAGTCGTGGCAAAAACTGCAACACGATACTAATTAGTCAACAACGTGATACTGCGCACATGAGCGTTTATAGTGTTTATGGATGCACGGTCATCATAGTAGGAAGCTGAGATAAGAAGCGGATCTTAGTTCTTTGAAGTAGCAATTTATCATTTCGCACATATATTCGAGTTTTCAGCCGATTGGTTATAATAGGCAGGATGGTATTCTTCATTCATGGACCGTTGCACATTTATCAAGATTCAAAAGCTCTACTCTATATTTATTATATGATCGCGATTAGTGACGCAACCCAGTTTTACCTCCAAAGAGATAATCAGCTCCCCCACTCGAGAAAGAATTTTGTTCCGTTTCAATTTGCTGTCTTATTGCTCTTTATAGCCTTTTTATATGCATTTATATGTGACAGATGAGAAAGTAGCATACTCTAGGTTAATGAAGACAATTTATTGGAAAATTATTTTACACTCTCATGTGATGAGAACGTAAAAATAATAATCAGAAAGCAATACGAAAGTATCTTAAGGAGTGAATTCAGCGATCAATTAAATTAGAAAATTACTCCTTCAAATAACTTTTTGACGTTAACTAATTGATCTAACGTTCGATTAAGAGAATTCTTTAGTTTTATACTTTTATATGCTGGAATTAAAGTACATCTGATGAAAGTTGAAAAGTTGATGTTTACTTGGATATTAAGCACGCTTGATAAAAGACAGAGCGGCAATTTTTAATCGCATCACGCTGTGGTAGATTTAACAGGTTTATTTAATCTTGAAGAATGTCAAGTTCTTTGAAGATTTTCAAAGTTTGTTATTTATAATTAACGCAGGTTACGTGTAGCTTCAACTCCCTGATATAATTGACTAATTGAGTTATAGAGAACTTGTAATGGGCATATTTCCAAGTATTGATATAATTTATATGCCATTTGCTTAACAGAAATCAATTTGAATTCACTGATATGGCAATTGAAAATAATAAAGTCATCAAATTTGATTATCATATTTTAGAAAAGCTTTTCTGGTTTTTATACTCTTATCGCCAATTGCGCACCTAATACAGTCTATTGCGATGCACTTGTTTCACTTTGCACGTTTACCATAAAATGAATATTTATCATTCGTTTAATGACAAACTGGATTGAGTTAAGAAAGACTATTTGTAATTCAGAGGGAAAGAATATCAAAGGTTATACGTCTCTCTTAGGAAAAAGCAACTTGAATTAAAATACTCTCTAAGCACTTTTGTGCAATGTAAAGAACACATTTGTATACAATTTTTAATACTTCTATTCATTTCTTGAAACTAGGACTGTCGATGGCAAAATTATTCAGCTATGAAGGACAAACTGAATTATACAATCAAGAAATATAATACTGACTTAAGCAGCTTAAATGAAACTAAGCAAAATGCTAATGCCTCTTGGTTTTCAAATTAATACTTTACCCTTAATTATTTTTTGTAATTTTAAATGCTTGAGTGATGAAGTACTTAAGTACACAAATTACATACAAAAGTTGAGTTCATAGAATTTGTAACGTTAGATGTTTTATTTCTAATAAAGACAAATGATACAATGAAAAACTTTTGAGAAATAAGTGCAAACTCATGAATTTAAGCTCATTGTTAAAGAAATATGACATGAGGTGACGATTGGCAATCAGTCAGCAAACCTAAATATTTATAAAGTTTCTCAAACTAGTTCTTATGGTTCAGTGACTTTTGACTCAAATCTAAGTTTCTGTTTATTTAATTAGGTGCTTCATTATTTAAAAGAACTCGATTCAAAATAGGAAGATCTATGATAATTGGTATTTTAAAATTCTAAAATGTTTGCATAAAACGATTTCTAATACACGATATACGTTTCTCAGGTCGTTGGGTCAGTTGGTCATAGACATGGGCCTTTATACTCGGATCTTGAAATATGCATGTGATCATATCAGTCGATTTACAATGCGACGAACTTTCTGGGTCAATCCCCCGTCTCGTGATGCAACTTTGTTCAATTCGTTTAAGGGGCAACATTATGGTTCTTTCAGAATACATAATCTCATTAAATTTAAATAATGCATTCAATAAATTTTCATTCGCTACTTTCGTTTTTTATTCAAGAGCAACGATATTGCATTTCCACAATCTGATCGTACTTAATAATGGGTGTACAATTTCCACTATACTGTTTTTATGAAGGTAGAATATATTAGTATGACCCTGAAATTTAGTAGGCCTTTTTACTGGGAATAACCCTGATCTCAACAAAGTAGTTCTTTGAAAATCCGTCATGGTTTCCGCACCGGAAAAACATAAACAATTGCTAATTACTTAATAATACATCGTCAATGAATATGGAAGTGACACTGGGCGAGTAAAAAATCTAGTTAACATGTCACTCCAGGGATTTTATATAAGTCCTTACGATTTCAATGTTAAAAATTTCTTGAGGGATACTTTAGAGTGGATTCTATACTTTTGAATTGAATAGTCTTCGTTTATAGACATAGAACGAACAGGGTAAAGTTCAATGTCGATTCCGCAAGGGTTTGAAGATTTGATTGGAAATTGATTAGATCGGAAATCAATTGCAAACTGAATTACACATCTAGTGGATGAATTCTCGTTTGGGCACGTTTCCAGACCAGACGAAATGATAACAAATAGTCAATGTGTCTAAATAATCAGCCTTGTACCTTATTGGGATTGGGATCATTAATACAAAAAAAAGAAAGCTTTTATTTGAGAAGAACATTTATAGTTTAATACACGCAACATCTTGCATATCCAGCATGACGCAAGTTCTGAAAGAGAGAACGAGTCGTACCCGCGACCTTGAATTTTCATCGCGTGCCAAGATCACATTGGCGAGCTTCAACGCGTGTTCAGAAGCATCGATCAATTATATCCTTCCTCCTCGTTACCTCTTCTCGTTACCAGCGACCGCAACCGCATCAGCGACAATGATGCTGAATTGAGATCAAGCTAGATTGACTTTTCTTTGGTTTCAGATGTGGATCTTCAGAGCCAAGTCGACGCCTCTTTGATGATGCCGGCTACATATCAAACCATCGTTACACGTGCTCAGTTGGCCCAACAGTGCTGCGGTTTGGCCAGAGATCAGACCAGAATTTGCGAAAAATTAGTCCATGATCAGCATTTGCAGCAGCAAGGGTGGGCCGCTGTCATCGCGAATCTTGAAGATGTTACACAATTGTTCCAGTCCAGGGCCGAGCAGTACCAGGACAGCTTCAGACTTTACCAGGCTGAGAGGCAACAGTACATAGAACTTCTGCAAAAGTAAGCCATGATGTTTAATCTAACGGTACAGACCGAGAAAGTCCTGGTAACATGATAGTTTACTTCTGAATTTGTATTACCAGGGTGTCGTTTGAAATGGGAAACCTGTAAAAAGTGGGTATTTCTTTTCTTGGGAATGAAGAACCAGATTTAAAAAAAATAAATGACAGTTAACTATTTATAAACGAAAATAAAGATTAATTGGTCTTTTTTATATACACAATTTTATTTTAAACAAATTTTTTTCCTTTATACAACTTATTTATTAATAACTTTCTTATTGGATTATTATCGAAATGTTTCTAACAGAAGCATGAACAGTTTCAGTGATGATGTTGGAACCCTAGCGAAAATTCCGATTCTTCCTGCATTACGAGCGCAAGCAGAAGGTCTTCTGAGTCCGGACGAGCTGCCCACAACAGAAGAACATGCTGAAGGGTTGAGCTTACTCAAGTGGATTTCAGCTAAGGATAATCAGAGCACTCTGGAACAAGTAGCTGAACAGTGTTCGAGAGGATTGGAGCAGTTCAATGAGAGAGTCATGGAATCACTGATGGAAGAGGCAAAGACAGCTATTTTAAATGCAAATAAGCAAGACATGAAGGAGATCAAAGGCCTCGGAGAAAGATTGATGGCTCTTGAAGATTTAATGGCTCAAACCAAGAAGATCGTTCAAGAACAGAGCGAACTCGCTCATGGATTTATACAGAATCAAAATCGGACGAAAATTGAAGGTGACGCGAGCGTTCTTCCTGATCTTTGCACATCTCACAAACGTCAACTCACTGTCATGTTGAACAACCACAATCAGCTTCGAGACATTCGCAGAAGGTGTGTGAAAGCGAAGATGGAACTATCTACTAATATCTATTACCGGTTGAAATGGGTCGTCTACGTTGAAAGCAAGATAATAGATATTGACTCTAAGTTGATTATGTACTACGAGAGCTTGAAGCGTCTAAAGAGGCACCTCGAAGTACTGCAGCAGATTCACTTGGCTCCAGAAGTGTACATGAGTGCCATAACAGAAGTGGTCAGGCGAAGGACATTCTCTCAATCGTTTTTGACCTGGGCTAGCACCTTGGCATGTCAACTCTTGACTGTCCATAATGAAGAACTTAACAGACGACGAGAATTCCACACCAAGTTTGAAGGACACTTTCTAAACACACTCTTCCCTGGCTTGGAGGATACACCCCCACCTTTTGCAACTCAGGCGCCACCAATTTTCGACAATGCTCTTCCGAAGGTAAGGAAACAATAAATAAGACAAGAAAGACTTATATTTGCATTTAAGAGGGTGTTCACTGGACCGGCAAACCCAGGAAATGACCGTAAATTGGTGACTGAACTGAGAATTTTTTTAAGTTTTAGTAAAAAATGTTTTACTTCAGATTGAGTTCAATGAACGCTTTCGACGTAAGATTCAAAGGATGCCGTTAAAAAAGTACGGAAACTAACGGTAGTAATAGATAAAAAGCTAATTATATGAAAACAAAGCATGTTCTTCTGGGGCTAATTCAAAGTTCATAAAACAAAATTTTATTCTATTCCGAAGGTACTAAGTGCTGATAATAATTCTTTGAAATATGAATTACAGCTGACAGCGGAGGATATGGATTCTTTGAGAAAGCAGTTGCCAGATTTGGCTCTCAGTGTATCTTCTCCAGATCTCAACAGCATCACGCAGTTCTTTTTCTCAAAGAGTTTAAGCGAAGGAAGTGTGGAAAGCAACAAAGATAAAGAAAGTACTTCAATGCCTGTTGATGTTTCTTCCAAGGATCAAGAACTGGCTGTGGTGAGACCGCAGATGCTGGTTGACAGGTATGTAATTCAAATATTTAATGAAATAATAAGATAATATAAATAAATATGAAATAAATGGACTTTTGATTAAAATCGAATCTCTACTTTTCAGAGGAGATTTTGAGTCTGAGACTGACACGGAGGAGTTTGAGAAGATAGGCCAAGGAACAATGGACTCAAAGCTGAATTACTTCGAGGGTATGAAACTCACACAGCAGAAGGAATTGGAGGTTGGTGTCCAGCAAAGTACATCCTTGGGTTCCTCAACTTCGACTAATATTTCCCCGTTAAATTCGAAAAGCACTGATTTAAACCGATCTTCTTCATCGAGCGAACCTGGATCCTATCATTTTCCTAACCTCACCACAAGCGAACGACCTCAGCTTAGCCCGCTAACCGAATGCATTGAAAACGGTGCATCCGGCTCGCATCATCTCATGTGCTTCCCAGAAACATTCAGTAATGTTCCATTATCCTTAATTTCCGACATTCCTAATCCCTCGAGTCCAAATTCTTCCACCATATCTCAACCCATAGGGTGCGACGGTCAGTCAAAAGAGCACCAACGCCAACAACAGTGCGGAAGCGAAGGCAGCAGTCCCGTTGGTGTAGGAGGCGCTGATTTCATGGGTACCGAATTTTACATGGACGAATCTCTGCCGAGCAGTCTCAGCGAGCATCCAACCGACAGCCAACATCAGGCTATCGTATCCCTTCTCCAGGTACTGGACGACTTACAGCTCGCTGAACAATTTCGTAGTCGTAGCCGTAAACGTTCCACTACCACGTTCGGTCACTTTCCCTTTCTTTATTTCCTATTTTGGATACCTTTTTATATTCAGGGATCTAATTACCTTCCTGACTCGCTGTTTTACAATTCTTTACCTTCATAGATGTGGAGAACACTTGCCTTACATTTGTGTCTGTAGTTTTATCAGGGTGTCGACCAGACTGAGTAACCGGTAATTGTATTCTCTGGAAGGAAATGTTTTTAAAATGAAATATACAAAATTTCCTTTGTACTGTTTCTTGAATTGTTTCTTTGAAAAAGTCTGCTGAATCGACACCCTGTTTATTGCTTTGATTCACTTTCGGCTACAGTTTAATCAGAATGCTTTTGGAAATTTAAGAAGTGACTTATTTTTCCTTTTCATTTAAAAACTTATATTAAAAAATGTGTAGATTGAATCAGATAAAAGTAATATTTTGCCGAAAGTGAACCCAGACATCCACAGCCTGTGCTTGTTCCCAATGAACCATTAATCAATATGTCTTGTTGCTTGTAAAGCTAGCATGTACGTATTCCCAATTAGCCTCAAATTCGCGTTCAAGTGTATGAAAAAGAGAGAACGAGAGACGTGAGCGCTTGTCTCTTTTAATTTTTTCAGGATAGCTGCCGTCGCACTCTTTTCCGACCTCCCAATCCCAGTATCTTTCCAAATTTGCGATCATGCCATTCATGTGAAAAACCATTTAAATAAATTATATGTGGCACTTTTCGAACAAAATTAACAAAATTATCTTAAACCCTAAAACAATTTATCACAAAATAAGCCTTCGATCTTTTTCCTGGGCTCGTCGTAGACTGTCTAACGACCGTGAGACCTATAAAAGATCGAGTCAATCGAAAGTAAGTATTTTTTGCGAAATATCCAATTTGCTTTGTTTTAGGAAAACCTCGGAAACTCCCAAGATGAAGTGGAACGACTAAAAGCTCTTTTGGGGGTGATGAAGACTGTCTTTTGTGATGCACTTCAAGCCTTACGGACTGAACTTGCGGAATTGAAGGGAGACGTGAACTTGGAGAAAAACGGAATTGTGTCGAAGACGGAGCAACTAAATCAGGCTGTCATTCTCTACTCGAGCGAGTGTAAACGTCTTGTTCAAGAACGTGAGCAAGAATTAACAGTGGATCATGAACTCGAGATGGCAGATATGAAGAAGATGTTGCAAAATCGGGATGAGGATGTTCGCAATTTGAAAGATTCTATTCTAGAAAAGGAAACGCAAGTTACAGAGCATGAGCGACTTTTGACCACGATGAGACAGACTTTGGAGAATGAGAAGGCGGAAATTAGTTTGATGCAATCTCGCTTTCATGGGCAGCTAAAAGAGGCAGTAGAGCAAGTGAACATTGAAAAGGAAAATGCTCTTAAGGATGCAAATGAAGCTAGACTTTTGGAAACCACCGCTCTTTCAAATTCATTGACTGAGTGTCGAGAGAGGATTCAAGAGCTGGAAAAAGAACTATCTATGGCACGTGCTGATCAACAAAGGCTCATTAAGGAAGCCACTGACAAAATGCAGGTGGATTACAAAACAGAATTGGAAAGTATTAGAAGCAGGTTCAAACTTATGGCTGCTTCCACGATGGAGAGAAGCCCCAGTGATTCTAGCCTCGAGAAAATTGAGGTAAGATTCTAATCATTCTAGCCCTGTGTTTATATTTTTCTCTGGTTGCTTATTTTTTTTTCTTTCAATTATAGAGACCAGACGTAATTGAGTTGGTGAACCACGAAGCAATTCTCGCTCAAGTTAAAGAAGATATGAAGATGGAGAAGGCTGCGGAAATACGTCTTGCTATAGAAAAAGAAAGGGCGGAGTTCACGACTAAATTGGACCAAGAGCTTCAAATAGCCAGGGAAATGGTTGAAGATAAAGAGAGGGAGATGAAAATGCACAGAGCGAGGGAATTATCTTTAACTGATGAGTGTGAACGCTACAAAAATACTATCAGTCATTTGACTGAATCCGAAAGCATGATTAGACAAACGTTGAGCGAGAAGGTATTTATATTAATTCATGAAATCAGAAGATCCTATTTTCCTATAAATACAAAAATGGATATCATTTCTTTACGTTTTCTTTCCAGGTGGAAAATTTTGAATCCTTCAAAATGCAGCTCGAGAATAAAATGGCAGCGGAACGGAAAATTTTGGTACAGAGGGAAAACCAGGTTTACGATCTCGAAGTGGAGAGAAATGAATTGCGCCAAGAATTGAAAGGCGAGAGGACAAAGAAACAAGTTGGTCTCGGCCACGACGAAAATTTGGAAACTGATCAAGACGACGATCAAGTCTCAGAGTCGAAAAAAGTCAAGTTGGAAGCTGACAATAATCCGGCCTATTTTTCCAGAAGACTGGAAATGCTTGAGGATGATAATAAAAGGCTGAATGCAGAGTTGATTACTGTACGCGAAGGAAAAGAGATGATAGAGGCACTTGTACAGTCTTTGGAAGCAGATAAAGTGCGCTTGGAGATTGAATTAGTCAAGGAACGTTCAAAACGTAGTTTCGCTGGTGATTCAGTTGGCTCTCCCTCCAGTGTGTCAACGGAAGGACGTGACAAGGACATGAACAATTCGGTTGCAGTGGTTGCGGAACCGACGTCTCGAGATGTGACCACAAGTCCTGAACTTCATCATCGAGAAGCTATGTCTGCCTCAACCTCGACTTCTACGTCCACTCAAATTCGTGAGATGAGGTCAAAAAGTACGGTTGGTCTCGTACGAAAAGGGCGAATAACCACCTCGAGCTGCAATCCTGGGGACTGGGTTCTTATTCTTTGGGACCCGCAGCACAGGAACTACATCGTTTTCCAGGAATCTACCACATTCTATTTCCTCAACTCAGACTGCATTGGTATGTTGGATTTGAGAACCGACGCTGACGGAGTCCCAAAACAAATGCATATTCCTGCCGAGGTTGTTGACAAAGAATATTGCCATGCTAGAAAGGTGAGATGAATTTTTAAAATATATCTTCTTATCCCATGATTGTTTTTCTATTTTATGATATTTTTTAGGTACGAGATCAAAAGCTTCCATGTATTACGTTTTTTTATTTTAAAAACATTCACAGTTATTTTTTTTTTTTAATGCTAGTGGTGCAACCCTATTATAGCTGAATTTGTTTAATGATTCACATTTAATAACGTATGTAATATTTATTGTAGCCCGAGAATCGATTCCGAGTGCCTAAAGGAACGAAATTCTACCGGGTTCGAGTGAAGCCGATAAAAAGGGTTGAACCAGGCCAACCAGCCAAGAGCCAGTAATTCGGAAAAAAACGAGCGATCTCCGATTCTTGCCTGGCATAAATGTGCTGTGATTGCGGAATCGTGTTACTTGGGATAGTTAACGACTGCATGAACCCGACAGTCAACAACTAAATACGTTCGAGAGGTTTCGCCCCAAGATCGCCGATTCCCGAGTACGTCTTCGCAGCCATCCGAACCCTCGGATCAATGCCAGAACGTACTAGAGCCTCAAGACGTTTCCTTGAAATTATACAAACTCGTATGAAGGTAACGTGCTTCGAGGGATATGTGCAGTTTGGTTATTGCGAAATGAGACGGAAGGATGCGCTGGCGTTTTAATTGTGATACAAATAATTTTTAACGTGTGAAACATATTTGTCGAATGCTGAGATAGTTGCTGTGACTGAGTGGAAATTTGTTTTCTTTTTTTTTTTTTTTTTTTTTCCATATAAACATTACAAGCGACACGAATGTCGTCATTACTGTTTCTCTTTAGTTCGATATGGAGATCTCACGCAAAGAGAGTCTCTCTTTTTTTCATACGTCGATCTGGAACGGCGAGACTGGTACGAAAGTTTCCCCGGTACTCGGTCCCGTCGGACCAATTTACATAAAATCTATGAATTTTGTGAATTCTAGAGATAAGTTTTACAACCTTTAAAATGCTTCGGACGTACACTTATATATATTATATACATATAAACCTATGATATAATATATATCGCATATAAAATACGTGCAATATTCACGTTTGAGATATCATAGACGTAAGTCGATTTTATAAAACGCAGTCTCGTAAGTACGTCATGGAAGTGATGGAAGCATAATCAACGCGATAAGGTATATATATATTGTACAGATATTCTCGTGGGTCGTTTTTCCATTTCCAATTTGTGCTTCATCAGAGCTTCTTACATTTTCATCTGTAGATTTAAGACATCACACTTAAGCAGGAAATATTATTTAGAAGATCGCCTCTAGTTCAAATTCCGTTGATAGAAATCAAGAAACTGAGATTTAAACTTGGGAAGCGAAAACAAAGCACCTGTCATGGCGGTCAATGACTTTGCTTTTATTCGTTTTCCAAACAACAGTTTCTTCTCGCTTAGAAAATCGTTCTTAGTTACGTCACTAAAAATAGATATAGAAATGAATTTTTATGAATTCCCGACGTTCAGTTAAAGTAAGCGTTCTTCTGTAAGGTATTACTATAAACTAAAGCGCGATCTAAGCACTCGTAGTATCGCATAATAGCTGTGATCGTTAGAATCCTTTGACATTTTCACTTCTCTTTAGTCAAATCGATAATCTAAATCTCATAAACGTTTAATGGCTGTAGGTTTACCAGAGATTCAACTCTCATCCCTTCAGGGAACAAAGGTCTCTTAACTTCTGATTCACTACTGATAAAAGAATAGTGCAAACTTGATATTTGCGTGCAGAGATTTCGAGTAATATATGCGCCGATACGTAAGATAAAAGATAGAAAAAAAATCGTTGCTTTTGTAAGCATCCCGTCTCTCTCCGTGTTTTCTATTCTGTAAATAGGGTGCGTATTTATTATTCACGAAACTGCACCAATCTATTAACATCATTGCTTTCTCATCATCTTAACTCTCCGGCAGAGTCACTCTACCTGAGTGTCTATTAATCTGAAAAACCTGAAACAGATTGAAAGAAAATTCAAAAATTGTTTTCAGATTCAAAGACACCCGGTGTACCTGTGTACTTGGGAGTTTGTGCTTTAACAATAATCGACGACCTTGTCGCGTTTCCGATTTTTGTTTTCATTTTGTCGATTACATTTTATCCTTACTGTGCACACAAGTTGCGATATAATCGTAGGTAGAGGAGTTTAACAATCCGCACGGGATTTTCGTAATACGTATTCTTTTATGAATGATGCGTTATTTAACAAATGGTAACAGATTTGTAGGTACACGTAATGATAAAAGTAGCGTAACTGATAAGCCCGAGAATCAAAGCAACGTGCCTGTAATGTAAATATATAACAAGGCTTCTCGATGTTGTTGACAACAACTCCCGTACCAACAAAGTTGATTCCGGTGCAGTTGCTTAGATTAATTCGTTGTCCTTTAGTGATTCACGCTAGACGCAAAGATTCCCGAATTTATCTGAGTGACGAATTAAATTACAAGATAGGCGAACGATTCAAAACGCAAGATTTCTGAAATTTCGTCTAAACGAAGAAGTAATACTTGTATGGGAACTTAATTATTTTTTTAGTAACCTTGCCTAGTTAGGTTTGTCTCATTTTTTGTACCTAGATCTCTAAGTAGACGTAATATGTGCGATGGTATAACGATAATTTCGTAAATTCCATTGGATAAGACGTCAGAAGCTAGCATTAGTTTGAGTATTTTTATTGTTAAGGTTTGGCCTTCGCCAGTAAATTACAAGGAATAGCATCCGTTCCATTGAGAATAACTCTGTTAGCCGGTGATTTGTTCCCGGTCTAGAAATCAGTAGTTTTTATCCTGAAAGTAAAGAAAAAAATGAGAGAAAATTAAGTCATTCGGTGTGGAATCTATTATTATGGTATATTCTGAGCTGATATCATGTCGAGTTAAAAGAAATAGAAAGCTTGAAATTTTATCATCCCCTGTGACAAAAATGTCGACATTGGAATAATTATTGACACTTGATCGTTTTAATAACATGATAGTGTTATCTTGCGTACTTGAATCACGAGCAGCTAAATGCTTCTGCAGACTTCTCCTTGTTCATTTTCATTGATTCTCAGCCGTTCCGTCAGTTTAATACTATTTTTGCTGTCTTTAAAGGGCAAAGATATCGTGCATATGTAATCAAGATGAGTAAAAGCATAGGAATATAACAATTGTGATCGTGAGAGTATCTGTTATATAAGTAAAGAAATTTCAAATAAACCATTGTGACTTTTACAGACAAAATCCGAATTTTCATTCTTAAATCCTGTTCTGTAGAATTTTTTTTCTCCTTTAAAATAATTTGTTTCAGATTCAGGACATGGATAAATCAAGAAATCTCAATTAGAGTGCAACTAACGATATTTATTTATAATACAAGTACATACAAATGAAAGCCGACTAAATTACACCTAGTGATTAGGAACGTAATTTTGCCCCGTTTGAGTACAGTTCGTCAGAATACCAGCCGAGGTTTCTTCTTCACCGGAACTGCACAACATCCCGACAAGTGTATAATCGACAAAGGATGGCATTTCTAGATCCTGCACATCTCCATAGTCAACAGAATGACTATTACCCACAGGAACTTGAGGAAGTCTCGTATCAAGAACCTCACATGTATAATGACACCTATCATTACTTGGATAAAAGAAAGGCTCCGGACTATTCTGGGAGTGTATGACTGTGTCATTCGTATTCTGATCAGAAAAGAGTCTCTCAATAACCGCAGGATTTTGTTCCTGACTTCCATAACTGAGTCTTTCGTCCAAGACTCTTTGATTCTGATGAGGCGATCGATTTGAGGTGGGACTTTTGTTGACTGGTTCAATTACTTGATATCCATTAAAATTGGAAAATGCAGAATTGTTTTCAACGTTGGGAGACCGTCTAGGATGAATTTGTTCCAAAGGTTGACTTTTGTTAAGATCTTGAGGTTTCTGGTAGACATAAGCACATCTTTCATCCAGTACGTCGTTTTCCTTCTGAGATTCAAAACCCGCAAAATTAACCCGGTCTTCTGGACACCAGTAAGACTGGTTTTGATCGTTTTTTCTAGTTTCGTAGTCTTTTTGATTATGAGCTCTTGGGTAATTGTGATAATTTATCGTTTCTCCAAGAGAATGATTTTGATTCGCGCCCTTAGTCATGGGATAGCAGGTCATAGGCCTTCGGGTGGATTCAAAATCTTTGTCAGCTTCGAATCCGTGGAACTGGAGTCTGTCTTCTTGTTGATGAGGAGGAAGACTCAAGTGGCTACTGCTGGAATCTTCGCTGAGGAGATGAGACCAGTAATGATCTTGATTCTCTTGTTTTAATTCGTACTTTATGGTCCCACTTCCAAGGTCTAATACGCTGGATGGTGACCTGGCGACGTCTTGAGCGTTTATGGGGAAATCGGGTCTTAAGGGTTGATCCAGTTGGAAAATTTCTTCAGGTTGGAAGAGATCTCCAGCGAATGAAGGAAAATCTGGGTATGCTGCTTCTTGAGGAACTTGACTTGGAAGGCAGTAACCAAGAGTACTTTCATGATTTTGTACTGAATCTTGCATCCAGTAGGAGCTGTCCGTTGATGGGGTTTGTTGGGTGTATATTCCGGTGTTCTGATGCTGATGAGAGGATTGGTAGGACATGTTGGACTGTAGTCCGCAAACACACTCGAATGGTGAGCATGAACAAGAGTATCCTGGAAATAAAAAAGATTCTTTTAGTTAATTCTATAAAAAAATCATTAAATATTTTTTTATTTATTAGATATTTCTAATTATTCTATTATTAAATTATTGTTGATAAAATATAAACCTCTATACATATTATACATATATAATAAATGGCAAGTGTTATTCTCAGAAAGTTTTTTAGGTTTAGAATTTTTCATATTTAAATAATCTTTATCAAAAGAGATTTAAGGTATTTAACTTATAAAGTATTATTTATTGATAATTTAATTAATAACTTGTATTTAATGTGAATACTCCATTGTATTTTTAGTTCCTTTAGTTAATTTTGAATTTAATTTATCTTAAATTAATAAAACGGTCGAAGTTGAATGGGAAAGAAATTTAAATTTAAAAAAAGAACACTAATGTTCTGATAGTTTTTAATTTAAAGTCTCTTAATCATCTAATTTTTCACTCTTCCTCGTATTTTTATTTACTTTAGTTAATTTTGAATTTATTAAAATAGTAAAGTTTTAAATTAGTCTTAAATTAGTAAAAAAAAATACAAGTTGAATGAAAGAAAAATTTGAATTAAAAAAGAACACTTTAGTTCCAATAATCAACGCTAGGGGCGCTGTCGAAAATTCAAACGGCGCGATTTGGCGGTTTTCAATTTCAGTTTTCAGTTTTCGCGATTCGTTTTCCTGTTGGGTCAGTCCATAATTTGGAGTGATTTGAATGGGTTTACTCGGGTTTGTTTCGTCTGTCTTTATGAAAAGTATATCAGTGGATTAATAGTGAGTCGTGAAAGATATCCGAGAAGGTAAATCTTTTCTTAAATTCGATTTTTTTACGCGTTTTATTCTTCTTAAAAAACAGGTTAGGATTCCAGTGCAGTAGTTGATCGGTAATTTTTATGATCTTAATTAAATTACTAATTTAAAGTTTGTCGAGGAAATAGTTTTTCAATTCTCGTAATTTCAATTTTAACCATTATTTCGATTAATCAAATGTAGAAAAATAGAAAATCAAAACGAAAATTGGTCGTGTGGAGTGTGCGTTCGGCCTTGGTGTCCGCTAGTGTTTTTGTTTACGTCCTGGACGAAGACCAATTAATTAAGTGCATTCAAAGATTTAGATTTGTTATTTATAATAGTGTAACATCGTTTGCTTGAGTCCACGTCTATTAAAAATCGGTGATTAATTGACTACAGTGATTATTGAAACAATTGACACTTTAACGTACGTATTGTGAATTCTGACTTTTAGACGTGAGGAAAACAGCAGGGGAAATTGAAATTCTATTAGGTTTTAATTTAATTTTTCTTAATCATTCAATTTTTCATTCTTCCTCGAATTTTTATTTACTTTAGTTAATTTTGAATTTAATATGTCTTAAATTAGTAAAAAGATACGAGTTGAATGAAAGAAAATTTTGAATTAAAAAAGAACACTTTAGTTCCAATAATCAACGCTAGGGGCGCAATAGAAAATTCAAAGGGCGCGTATTGGCGGTTTTCGATTTCAGTTTTCAGTATTTCGCGATTCGTTTTCCTGTTGGGTCAATCCATAATTTGGAGTGATTTGAATGGGTTTACTCGGGTTTGTTTCGTCTGTCTTTATGAAAAGTATATCAGTGGATTAATAGTGAGTCGTGAAAGATATCCGAGAAGGTAAATCTTTTCTTAAATTCGATTTTTTTACGCGTTTTATTCTTCTTAAAAAACAGGTTAGGATTCCAGTGCAGTAGTTGATCGGTAATTTTTATGATCTTAATTAAATTACTAATTTAAAGTTTGTCGAGGAAATAGTTTTTCAATTCTCGTAATTTCAATTTTAACCATTATTTCGATTAATCAAATGTAGAAAAATAGAAAATCAAAACGAAAATTGGTCGTGTGGAGTGTGCGTTCGGCCTTGGTGTCCGCTAGTGTTTTTGTTTACGTCCTGGACGAAGACCAATTAAGTGCATTCAAAGATTTAGAACAGCATTGTTTACTTCAGTGCGCATTTATTAAAAACCAGTGAACATTTGACTATAGTGATAGTGAGACAATTGACACTCTAAAGGATTGTGCTTTCGACTTTCTATCGTGAGGGAAACAGCAAGGAGAAGGATTGGAGTTTATTAAAATTCTTGGCCATCAAAATAAGGTAGGAATAAAACAAAAAAATTATCAGTAAGTAGTTTGAAGACATATTTTACAAAAAGGTGTGGTGTATAAAAGTCAAAGTCAACCAACCTTTATCAGAAATAAGGGGTGGAGGTTGAGGCGTTCTTGTAGGCCCCTCTAGGGCTTCCGTATTGGGCCTTTTAGTACCTCTCAGAGACATTAACTGAAACAATAATTTTATTATTAAAATTTAAATGATAAACGTTAATTACTTGATACTTTCTATAGGTTATAAACCATTATATTGCAAGGTTGCCTTTTTAAATCCAAAATAATCGAAACACAATTTTCTCTGTTGCTCAGGATGATTAGGGTCAAGGTCAAATGTGTTTTTTATTAAGGGTGTGGAATCCAAATTCTAACCTCAAAATTAAATTCATCATTTTACTCAAAAATTATTGAAATGTCCCTATAGAGTAAAAAAAATGTTTCCTTTTAATACTTTTTGCGTAAAACGACGAAATTAAAATTAACCTAAAAATTCAGTTTTCATTTTACACTCACAAAATATTAAAATTACAAATTTTTTTGCTCTCTATCCATAATTCTATTTAAAAAATTATTAATTATAAAAAACTAAGTAAAATTAAGAAATCGAATTTTGAGATTAGAACATACTCTTCATACAATTTGATTATTACTTTTTTTACGTCAAGATATTTTCTCAATGTTAAACAACAACAATTTTTAGTTCAACTTTTTTAATAAAAGGGGAAAATATTCGGTTCAAAAAACCAAAAAAGTTATGGTTTTTACCTTCGTGCCGAGTGCAGCTTCTCTTGCTAGCATAACAGCCAGACCTCTGACTCTTCTACCGGCACCAACACTTCTTCTCGCTTCCGAGGTTGATTTCGCTTCCGGTCTAGGGTGATCATGTTGTCCTTTTGCTTGAAAGAATATTGCATGATCTGTGTGTCTCCAAAAATGAGTCACAGGATAACCACAATGTCCACGACAAGAAAGAATTTGTAATCGGCCTATGCATTGTCTGTTTGGACAAGGCTTTCCTTGTTGCTTCTTTCTAGCCTGAAAATTAAGGATACAATCAATAATTTGCAATCAGACTTTTATTGAAATTTACAAAAAGTACCTCAAAGTCTACTAGTTTTATAAATTTCTAACAAGGAAGGTTACCCTAGAGTAAGCTTCGGATTGAAATTCATTCTGAACCAATCTGAAATTTTCCGAATCATTCCGGAATTTGTATCCGAACCAAACAGTTTAATTCCGATCTAATCCGAAGGAGGTTTTTAATCCGAATTAATCCGAGGCCCATTCAAAATCAATCCGAATGAATCCGGTCAATCCGAAGTAATCAGAATTAATCTGAACTTTCAATCCGAATGATTCCGCTCAATCCGAACTTTCAATCCGAATGAATCCGGTCAATCAGAACTTTCAATCCGAATGGATCTTACTATCCGAATCAATCCGAATTGATTTATTCGGATTGACCGGAATCACTCGGATTGAAAGTTCGGATTAATTCGGATTGACCGTATTCATTCGGATTACAAGTTTGGATTGATTTTGAATGGGTCTCGGATTAATTCGGATTGAAAACTTCCTCCGGATTAGATCGAAATTAAACTATTTGGTTCGGATACAAATTCCGGAATAATTCGTAAATTTTCTGATTGGTTCAGAGTAAATTTCAATCCGAAGCTTACGCTAGGGTACCCAAGTGTCCGCCTCCGATTTGAACTGAATGATTTCACTGAAAATTATATTTTTTAAGTAATTAATCAAAAAATTTGCAGGGTGATTTCATTCCCTAAATATGAATTTGTGCACGTATAAAAAAATACGTGTATTTTATTTTTTAGTGTTCTAAAACATACTTCAAAACAAATAAAATTGAAGGCAGACACTTGGGTAACCTTCCTTTTAAGTAATCTTTTTTATATACTCAGCCATTTGTCAAACTAATTAGAGGCAAATTGAGCTTCTTTATAAGTAAATTGTGATACCATCATGATGATATGCTAGAGGGCAAGATAATTTTGACGACAGGATCGTAAATGCTTTGTACCTT
>JAUESH010000015.1:2952028-2964665 GCA_032275165.1 Synergus magnus | reverse complement strand
AATTGCTGCTTAAATAAATAAAAATAAAAAAGGTTTTGGGAAATTTTTTTGATAATCTTAATCTTAATGATGTAAAAAAAATAAAATAAAAGAAGTATAGTTAGAATGAAATTCATAAATTAAAATAAATATTTACACTTCACGGTAAATATAAATATCTTACTTTAATAATTTGATCGGGAAAATTGAAAAACTTGATCGGAAAAAACCGGGAATTTGAAATCGTCCGCCGAATCGCCACCCTGATTACCGATCGAGCAAATAATTATACTCCCCTGGATTATTTGTACATTCATTACAATATAATTATATTTAGAGTTAGTAGACCTTCATCGGGATTCGAAGCCGTGTCTTCGTTATAGTTAAAATAGATACATAACTTACAGAATCAATTTTTCGAAAAAAATATAAAACAGAGTTTGTTAACTTGTTTCCACATTATAAATATGTATTCTTTACATATAAAATTTGATTCAAAATATAATATTCTATTCTGGAACACAAAAGAATTTTATAAGATAGTGATCGACAAAGGATTTAGCGACGAGGTAACATCTTTCACACGCGAGTTTAAGTAACGGAGAAATTTCTGGCGAACGTCTGGGATCCTGCCCATCCGTTAAACACGAGGTTCGCGAGAGTTCGAGGCTGTTTAAACACAGAGGGTGGGCAATCAGGAGTGTTTGCCGCCCCATGAGCGAGTGAGCGAGCAAGCGAATACGCGGATCAAAGGATAATGGGGTGGGCTGATAGCGCTCTGATTTGATTGTTGCCCTGGTGGCTATTGTCCGGAACTGCTCCATTGTACGTACGAACGGGTCGCGTAGTAACCTACTGTGTATACGTACATTGCTATGTACGCGGTGTCTCTGACACTATCTACCACATGACCCACCCCCCAATCCCAGCGTGTTTCTACGCAATAAAGCTGTATTCGAATCGCTGAATATCCACATTAATTCTCATATCCTATCGTTTCACTTCCATATCCTTCCACAAGACAACTATTTGACATTTCCTTTTTTTTTGAAAGCGAAACAATGCACCTTTCTTTCTCTATGTTGGTACACTTTAACACCCTGTAAAAAATATGTAGATCAAGCTAATTGAATGAATATTTCTTATGAAATCCAACAATAATTGATCCATTCCTTAAAAATCTCTTCTACTTTTCTTTCTCCCAAGGCTTTAATATTTCGTTTGCTTTCAATCTCCATTAAATATTATTTTCAATTAAATTGAATTAATTACTATCCTTAGGGTTCTCTGAAAAAATTCCTCAAATAACCCAATTAGTGCTCCTCGACTACTTTCTATCTAATCCCATAGGCGTGGGTGCAGTGATCCCCAATCGGAAATCATGGGGATTTTATTTTCGGCTTCGAGAGCATCTGCCTCCTCATTTTCATACAATGGATGTCGCGTGCCTCGAAGGAGGCGACACGTAGGAGGCAACTAATCGTCCGCTTGTTTTATATTCTGTCACCTGTCAACCACGTGCGCTCATTTCTCGTCGACCAGGTAAATAGAGGACCTTTTCGTTGTCCGCAGTCCCTCCCGCAACAAATGTTAACGGGTTCAAAACTTTTTTCACGCGTATGTGATACGTCCTTTTTTCCGGGCTCCGATGTCCATTTTTGACGAGAGGCGAATAACATGAATGTAAATACGCAAGTCTACACTTTTTTTGCACCCCCGAACCCTTCGACTTTTACCTGAATAGAAGGCAGATGACAGCGAGCTTCGTTCACATTTGTAACCCACTCGCATTTTGGCTCGCGCCGGCTGCTTCCGGTTTTCCAAACCTGATTGTGAAGCTTCATAAATCCAGTTACGAAACAAGAATAAGAATATAATCGAATTACTTACAATGTTGAATAAGTTTTTCAAAGTTAATTGTTAAGAAGAAAACATTAGATACTTATTACTTCTTTTTGACTCCCGGGCGAATAATTATTAATATATCTTAAATCAGTCTTTAAAATAAACACGCAATCATAATCTGAAAAACTTTTAAAATGTTAAAGATTTATAATCCTGATTATGAACGCAATCATTATGGCTTATTTATCTTAACTTCAAGATATAACTATGCAAAACACATTTAATTTTTTACATGTAAAAACTAATTGCACACTTATGTTTGTCCTTGAATTACATTTAAATTACTAAATTATTATTCGCTCCTCAAGTCTTTATAATGATCTGATTTATTAATGATGCTGCATTCTTTAGAATACGCAGTACGTATATGGTATATGTATTTAGTAACTTCAACAGTCATTTATCTACTCGAAAGTTATTCATACACGTTCTGAATAAAAAATTGAGTGGCCCTGTCCTTTTATTTTCTCTTAGAAAAAAAATTCATTATGAAAAAGTGTCTTGTCAAACACAATTTCCCCCGGAAAACATGTCCTCTGAATCAGGGGTTTGAATACTCCAGAAAAAAATCACCCCTGGACTTCTGACACTGCGTTAAGTATCCTTCATGAATGTAATCGGGGATGCGTCGAGCATATGTTGCTAGCGGAACCAATAGTCACGTGATGCAGTGGCCAACCACCGATCGCTTTTCGAATCGCGTGGAAATCGCGTGTCGAAGGGTGCGAACAAAAGGGCGAAAATTTTTTACTTTTCGGAGAAACGGGGTTTCCCTTTTATACATACATTTTTTAAATCCGCGAATTTTATACATAGTAGAATCACATATATTGGGCTATGGCTACGTATACCGAAATTTCTGTGTACAAATAGTTGGATTTTTCCGGTACGAATAAACATTAGACACTGCCTATTTGTTTTATAAAAATTATGATGTCAAAATTTATTTTATGGCAAAAAAATATAATAATATGACTGATCAGTGTCTACTGTACAGGAATTTAAGGAAATCAGGGAATTGTCCGGGAATTGAAAAAATCCAGGAATTGTCCTTGATTTTATTTTTGATGCGGGAAGTGGATTTTCGGTTTGAATTACCGAATAATCAATCTAAATATCTTTATTTGACACTTACAACTTTTGTTAAATCTCTTGAAACCTTTTGAATTATTTTCAAATCCTGTAAAATTTCTTGAAAATCCTTAAACTCTTTTGAATTTTTTTGAAATTCCTAAAACCTTTTTGAATTCTTCAAAAATTCTTTGAAATTCCTTAAAATCTTAAAATCCTTTAAATCATTTTGAATCGCTTAAATTCCCCTGAAATTTCTTTAAATCTCGTAAAATTTCTTGAAATCCTGTGAAACTCTTGAAACCTATTTCTCACCTATTTTTATGAAAAGAATTACCTTTTCATCTTTTCTAATGACAATAGGTATTGTGATGACTGATATTAATTTATTTTTTACGCATTCTTTACAACTGAACTGCGCTAATTTTTTCTTACTTAAAATTTAAATTCTTAAGAATTCTTAAAAAATAAAAAACATAATTTTTTAATAAATTGTAATATTGCAATGGAGTAAATTCCGCATGTCGCAACCCACTATGCATTGTATGATGATTTTACTGTAAAAGGAACCTTATACTATTGAGCAGAAAAAATGCGGGAATTGTCCGGAAATTTCGTGTACAAAATTTATTAAACACCCTGCTGATACACTTAATGGGTTAAAAAACTAAAAATTTTTATATAGAAATTTTCATTTTATTTACTTTAGAAGCTGTAATTTAATTTAGTAGCATTATATTATCTGATTTGGGGAAGATGCCCTTTTCACCTGAGAGTTTTAGCGTTCCCACGCCAATCGAAGAATCCGATATCAAATTAGGATTGCGCTCCCTGTCAGTGACTAATCGACGGATATTTTGATATCTCGCACCGAGTGTAAGCGTTAGGGGTTCAATTAACTCTATCAATTCATATTAGATTCTCCACTTTGCTATTGGTGTTCGTACCTGTGCTAGGTTTTTGGCTCCTGATCGCTTATCTTTTTTTCCGGTCTCCCACATTCATTAAATTGTCCTGCTGTGTATCTTATCTGATATCAGGACGAATATGACTCTGGTGCCTGACTATTAGGGTGACTTTTGCTATTCTCTATAAAAATACGTTGGGAAAGAAAAGGGAATCCGATACCCATGGTTGAGTTCATCGTTATTCGATTTTTCAATTAAATTTAAATAAATTTTTCGTTAATTGATTACATCTATAAATTACCTTCGTATTCCCCTTTTTCGAAAAAAAATTGCTACGTAAAAAAGAGCTTTGTGAAAACTGAAAGGAAAATAGTAATAAAACGCTCAATGACCCCACTTGACCCCATTTCTCAATGTGACATATCATTGGTACAAATTTGTTTTTTTTTTACAACGAAGTGGATACTTTGAAAGGATGCCATAAAAAGTTTTAAGATTTGAGGGCAGCCATCATAGCCTCCTTGGGTTCCCTCGGAACTACCCGAGCTCCATTGTCCGCCAATTGAACCTCGTTTAGGCGGGGGTTGGGGGCTAAATTGATTTAAATTGACCGAAGGACTCTGGAAAAATGTTTCACGTATCATGCCGTGGAATCTTTCCACGATACGGGAGCATTTAGACTCTTACCTGACTTTCTTGTAGCCTATTAGAAAAATTTTAATAGAAATTTTAGATGAATTTCGTATAGCTATTAGGGCACCCGTATACGCTCAGCTGCGAATTTAGGCTCGCGCGCGACGACCTTTTTTCATTTCGAGCGGTTATAACATCGATTATCGTTATGTGGGATCTCGAACGATTTATACTTTTTTTATATCTCACGAAAATCCCCCACGACGACTTTATTCCTGATTTCCAGGGAGGCGTTCGGCGGTTTTTTTCTCAGTTTGTGATGAATTGTATCGAATCGCCGGAGAAGTCATTCGTAACAAATTAGGATGGATTTTTATACTTTAATAGGACGTTTAGATTAGTTTTCAATGCGTCATTTTAAATTATTAGAAAATGCAACTCTATCGGTTAAAATTCGAACTATTTTGAACGAAAGTTGTGGAATTATCCGAATCAAGAGTTTTTGGTAAAACTACTGTTCAATTAAGAGTTAGATTTGTTTGCAAAGTATAACAATGATAATGGAATAGAAAAAACTAAATGGGATTGAAGATAATGAAATGATAAATGGCAAGTAGTTTGCTTTTTGTGACTGGTCACGTGTTGGTTTATACAGACAAGTAGATTATGAAACATAGTCGTGGTGTTGGTCTTCTTCTCAAGGGTCTCATTTATTGCGCCCCATTGTTGAGACACTGCATCAACATATCATTGAGGGAAGTCACTTCCGCCGTTTCGTTGCAATTTACATCCGAAAGGGTAGGGGCAGTTTAATCGTGGAAAGGACGATGCATGAATTAAAATCCTCTGGTCGACCCTCGAATATCTGCGACCTCATGCAGAGAAGATCCTCTCGGACCATAGATTGGCACGCGTGAATGCGATATAAATTTTGCAATTTTTAAAAATCACCCTTCTTCCGTCATCGGTCTATGGGTAATTAATTCATAGCGTCGCCTCTAAAATAATTCAGTAAATGTCATATTAAGAGATCATACTGTCACTCAAATGGAGTCATTTTCTTTTGAAGCAACATTTTTAAAATATACTTTTAATTGTATTTTATGATTGCATAAATAGTGTTGAATATGATCTTGATATTATTTTCTCTGGGCTAATAGAATGATGCTTTGAAATCCACGTGACTCCGTTTTGTAGTTTGTAAATCGTGTAAACATATACGTTGGATAGAGCGAGGGGTTATCAACAAATGTGTTCAAACATATAGGGTGTCACCGAGACGAAAATGGGAGGTTGGTACGAACCCACCATCCCCTGTGTCAACAACCAGCCCCATAATCCTTTCACAGGACGCGACTGATGCGCTTATAACCGTTGAGAATCGATTCCTAAATGACTTCTTAATCTAAAGCATGTGAAAATGTTTCTCCCTAGAATTTAACAATATCTTTCACAAGTAGAAACAAAAGGAATTTTGAACTTTATTTAATATCAAAATTAGCATATGACGACACTTAATAGCATTTTACGGAGCATTCTATAAATTCTTATGTTTGAAATTTTCAAATTTCAACTATTTTTTTTTATTTCTATATTCGGAAGTGAAACCATCTTAAAGCTGCTTCCAACCGAGTATAACCGAGCCAAGAGCTACTTAATTTTAATGATAATTTTATATATATGGTATATGTAATATCCTAAAAATTTGACCAAGATATTTTAATATCAATAGATAATTATAAATAGTTTATCGAAAGGTAATATTATGGATCTGGAAATTTTACAAATTAGTAATTATAATTATAATTACTAATTTGTAAAATTTCCAGATCCATAATATTACCTTTCGATAAACTATTTATAATAATGCTTTTCTTTTACAAAATTGAAGGGTTAGTATGTGGCCATGCACAATCTGCACATTTTGCATTTTCTCTTAAAGGAAGAAACATTCGACCACAACATTACTACCTACGAATTAACAATAGACCCTAACAAGCGCTTAGTGATGGATCGGGCAGATTTCCTCATAGTTGGGGCACGCGCCTCACTTTAGCACAAAGCCAGTCGGAAATCCGATTCAGGGTCGTAGACCTTCATCTCACCGTTTTTCCAAATTCAACCAACAAACTATAGACACTCGATAACGAAGAATTGCCACACCACTGGTGTTGATTCCTGATTGACACGAGTCCCTGAAAACTACATCCTCCCACTCAGGGATCCTATTTCTACATAAAATATGCGATTCAAAAAGAATTCACTGTCCGTGACGAACTCGGTCCCGTTAGAATCTTTGGAAAAGCTAGAGAGATCAGAAATCAGCTCAAATTTTGACAAAGCACTAGATCGATCGAGGTGTCGATTCATAAATGAAAAGAGTGTTGGAAATTTGGATTCCCGTTGTGTATGAAAGAATGCGTTTCCGCGAAGTCACCCAACTTTTGCAGAGGGATCACCTTTTCTGCAACTCATTCTAATCTGGCACGCGTCCGATTGAAATAACAACATGGTAAAAACCATTCAAGTCCTTTCGAAGTCTATTAAATAAATTATTATCCGCTAGGAAGGATGGACGTTTCTATTGAATTTCGGTAACTCAATATGGGTACAGATCAGGATTAGAAGAAGCATATGCGAACGGTTACGTGATTTGAGCTCCTAATAATACAATTGGGGAATTCAATCAAACCCCCAGAGCTTAACTTCAGAAACTAATTTTTTACATCATGTATTTAGGATTTACTTTTCATCAAATCGTCAAGAGATAGGTATATTTATTTTCAGCCAACTAATTCTTACACGATAATTTTGGTTTAAAATATAAATTAAAAAACAAATTAATTTAAGTGTAGAGTGAGGCTTTCAAGTAAATCTAAAGCCTTCAAGTTAAAATATGTACATTGACTCAAAAATATTAAAATTGATCTAGATTATTTTTCAAATTAGGATATGTACTTTCGATTTTTAAATTTCGATCCTTCAAATGTTGGAAGTTATTCAGTTTCTAGTTCTAACAACATCCAAATTTGGCTTATAAATTTTATGAAAAAATACAATACCGCGGATCTGTCAATTCTTGAAACATTTTTAAGCTTTAATTATTATAATTTTTATAAGAGCTAAGTTATATGTGTAAATAATTTAGTATTCACTTCTAGAAGTTATCAAAATATTTGTGAGTAACAGAAACATTTAGAAAAGGATTAGAAATTTATAAAATATTTTATTACATACATGAAAATACTCTATTTCAAAAACTGCTGATGTTTCTCTGCTCTTTTGTGGTAACTACAATTAAATCTGGTATTTTATCATAATTTGCGATAAAGAAAGCTTGAAAGGAAAACTCTATCGTTGGTGAATTAAAAGAACTATAAAAGGCTTGTCAAACGGTAATCATCCCCTATTATATAACGTCACCCCTAATGCGCTCTCTGCCGCTGCGCTGACTCGTGTGAACTCTGCGGAAAAGATAGGAAGATAGGTCGGATATAGTGGAAAATAATACGTGCCGGTAAATGGTAAACTGATCGGTCATGTCATGCCTTATTGGCCCGTCAAACCGCCCACATAGGTCATACGATTAACGTACAGATTCCCATGAAAAGTCTTCCGAATCTCTCACGATTTTTCGCAAATCCCACAATCAGGTGATTTCATGCAGGGGTTTCAAAAACTAAAGAATAGTCCCATATAATTATTTCTTCAAAACTCTTTCTCTGAGAGTTTAACTTCATTTCTCTAAAAATCTGTTATTAACAATTATACCTGTCAAAAAATTAATGTTAATTAGTACTTGACTTATTTGTTTCTTTTTCAGGAGAAAATGGAGATGCAGAACGTTGCAACAGGGAATTTAGCAAGGTGAGTTAATTGCAATCCGTATTATCTCTTATCTAGAAAATATATGCGTGACCACCGAGACCACCTGGTGGATGTGATCACGTGTCAAAACTGGTGGTCACGTGTCCAACTTGGCATTCCCCCAAGATTTAGGGTGATTTTATCTTTAATGGCTTTTAACACTCATCTTTTAAAATTGTATCTTCCACTGAAATAGTAATTCCATGAACCATTAGTTCAATTTCATTAACTTTTTGAATCGAATTACAAATTTGAGATATTACTTATAACTAAACTATTAAACAGTTTAACAATTTATTTATTTATTTTAAAACTGTCGCAATTCTTTAATATTTGTGAGGTTTCTATAGATAGTACTTATCAATCGATAGAATTTAGAAAGGTGGAATTATTTTTTAAATAAAATAGTTCAATGACAGTTTAACTATGGTAGAGCAATGGTAGAGCAATGCGAAAACAATAAATCATTATCGCGGTGACGAGTGAAGTGCGCTACGTCCTATTGTGATTGGAACAAATGTATCTTCGTACGCCCAAATAAACCAATATTTAAGCGTTTCCCATGGATATACACAAACGATTTCGTACAAGGACCTACTCCATTGACAGCATGGGGGTACGGGTGTGCGCATATACATACCCCCTGCAGCGACGAGCAATACGCTACCAGTCTATATAAGAGCCCCATAAACATGCCGCTCGCGTTATTCACTCAGGTCTCGAGTGTCTCATGTGAATACTGTGAATGAGTACCTTGAGTACCTTATTGAGTACCCCGCGAACAAAATCGAACCGTGAGGCATCTTAACAGCTAACTACCCTTAGTAATTCTCTATTTCTTAAAATATTTAAATCTTGCAATTTATCATCGCAGCATTTTCGTTACTTAGTCAATTCAATTAACACCGTACATATTCTAGTTTTAAGGGCATGTGGCAATTACTATAAGATATGTGGACAAAACTAAATTTTCTCGTATGGTAAATAACATGTGTGGTTAAGCTATTTTATTTAGCAATCTGAGAGTAGACTTTTGAAACATATTTTAGTATTTTGTGTTAAAAATGACAGAGAGGTAAATTTAGGGTGGCCACATGTCAGGGAAGTCAGAGAAGTCAGGGAAATGTCAGGGAAATGCGAGTAGCTGTCAGGGAAAATATACATTTATTTATAAATAATAATAAAGTAGGATCACTCGTTGCGTATCTTTGTGTTGCAATTTTTTTTGTCAGTTTGACTTTTTATTAGTAATTATGACAGTTTGACATTTTTGCTAACAGTGTTTTTTATGTTAAATTACATATATAGCTTTTATATTATTTTATTTTTTTATAAACTATGGTTTATTTAAGAGATTTTAGAAAATCTCCAATGATTTGAAAGATATTAAAGAATTTCCTGATATTTTGTGAGATTTTAAGGATTTCTAAAGATTTCAAGAGATTTTTCATAATTTTTAGCAAATTTAAAGGATTTCAAGAGATTTTAAATATTGTATTTTGAGGAATTTTTAAGAGGTTTTTATGAATGTTTAGAGATTTTCAGGCATTTTAAGTGCTTTTAAAGTTCCTCGTGAAATTTTGAAGGATTTTAAGATGCTTGCAGGAATTTTAAGAAATATTAAGGAATTCTTAATATTTTATTCGAATTTTAAAATTTCAAGTTTTTTATGATTTTAAAAATATTTTGTAGAATTTGAAAGGATTTTATGAAATTTTTAGAGATTTTCAGGAATTTTAAGGGATTTTAAAGTTTATAATAAAGAGTTTACCGTAAGGTTTAAAGTAAAATTTAAAGGCTTTAAAATGATTTTGAGGAATTTTAAAAGAATAAAGGATTTCATGGAATCTTAAATGATTCCATGAAATTCCATACAATCTTACATTATTGTATGGAATTTTAAAGTTTGTCGTGGAATTTAAAAGTGTTTTACGAGATCTTTATTTACAAATTTAAAAATTTTTAAAAAGTGTCAGTAGCATTTTAATTTTAATAAGAAATTACAATTATCAAAGTAAATTATTAAAAAAAAGTTCAATGAAAGCGCGCTTGGCACGCTAATTTTGGGTAGTGTTAATAATATTTTGAAAGAATTTCCTAATACCAATATAAATATCTTTTTCAATTTCTAATACTTTAGATTTTTTGAAAATTGAACACATTTTCCTGGCTTGTTTCGCTTTTAATTTTAGCGCACTATTAAAAACTTATTCAGGGAAATTCGTCTAAAAGTCAGGAAAATTGTCAGGGAAATTGAAAAATTGGATCTTGTGGCTACCCAGTAAATTAAATTATTACATTAGGCTACAATTGAGATTAATATAAAAGAAAAGACTGCGTCTACTTGTTCCAAAATCCGGAACGAGGAGACACTTCCAAAAGGAATGGTTGATAATTTGTTTGATTCAGAGGATTTTTTGAAAAGTAACTTATACTTTTTTTTGAGCAAATTATCAAATATTCCAGGATTCGCTTGGATCCGGAACACTATTTACTCGGAGTTTAATCCGAATACCGCTGGTACAAATGAACGGAATTAAGGGGCTTTTAGAGGCGTGCACACATCGAATAGAATGGCAAGGGTAGATAACTCCCGAGGGATCTGTCGAGGGTGGAGTTGTGGAGTTGTAGGAGAAAACATGAGAGGGGTGCTCTTTGATTGGTGTGGGAAGATTCAATGCCTGTTAGCGTTGTCCTGACTGAAGATCCCTGCTGAGGAATTTCCTGAGATCAAAAGCCAATTTAATTTTTCAATATTTTTTATTCAAGAATAAATATTAACTCTGAAATTTACATAAAAACAAATGCACACTAAATCTCATGACATCAAATTTTGATCAAAAAGTGGATCAAAACTGCACAATGGAAAAACAATTGACGTCTACACAGGAATACCGAATACGTGAATGTTGTTGTTAGTTATCAACTGTTTCTTCATTGTGCGTACAACATTTTACATTCTTCATGACACATTCCTTATTTATACTAAAACCATACAGTTATTGTAATAATTTGAAAGTACCTTTAATCTATAATTTAACGACATACACATGAATTTGAGTAAAAAGATTCAAATTTCTAATTACGATCTCTCTGATATCATTCACATATCAACAGTTCTCTTGACCGACAAGAGACATGAATCGCTGACCGGGACATATTACGGATTCATGGTGGATTAAACGGGGGTATATCAAAGCCTGTTTATCTAACGGGTGTCATAAACACACCCCTCGTGACCTCGCGTAGTCCATTGTTTCGGTGGACGTACAAAGCCACAAAGCAGCCTCTCTTCTTCGTGTGCACTAGACACCCATTACTAGATACACACCCACACCCATTCAAATCATAGGAAGTTAAGCTGGATAGTACAGGGCGGTTTCAGAGCTTGGTTATAAGATGTTTATCTTGTGATACGACTTAAGCGTTCCTGCGTAGTGACATATTTGTACGGACTACTACGGACATATAAGTTCGTAAGTCCACCTAGCTAAAATCCCCGTTCCCCACCTATAGAGAATTGAACTGGGCCTAATTGAACCAGTTAAAGGACCATCCTAAACAAGCTGTCTCAGGACCGTAAAGTGGCGTGGTGCCCACCCTCCTTAATTCGTTTATTACTCTTATTATGACCTCCAGTTCCGACGATACGTTTCTAGATATATCACTGGTTTTAGACACATATGTCTGTCTTCCTTTCACTTTTTGTCCACTGCTCCCCTCTTTCTTTTGTAAATGGAAATACCTTCCTTTAGTGTTGTTCGGTTGTATCAATATTTGTATCATTCTTCTGTATGTTTTTGAGGCTTTGCATAAGCTAAATTTTATTTAAAGTCTTTCTAGAGAACTGAAATCACCCAACTTAACGGAGCATGCAGAATCCATTCGGTGCTATCCGTACCCAATGATCGGGAACAAATCAGGAAATGGCAGTTAATTTATTTTTTAACCGGGAATCAAGTCTCACCATTTTGAGAATATCCAATCACAATCACATGAAATTATGTTCACTTAAACAAGTTCATTCGTAATTTTTTTTAAATTATTAAGATTCAACTAAAATTTTTCAATTTGACATATGTAAAATTTAATATCATTCAGATTTGAAAGTCTAATTCTAAAATCGTTTAATTTTTATTGTAAAGAATGTAAAGTATTAATTTTAAAGGCTTTCATTTTCATT
This sequence comes from Synergus magnus, assembly GCA_032275165.1. Classification (NCBI taxonomy): domain Eukaryota; kingdom Metazoa; phylum Arthropoda; class Insecta; order Hymenoptera; family Cynipidae; genus Synergus; species Synergus magnus. Next base: position 2,952,119 of record JAUESH010000015.1, on the reverse strand, counting down.
AATTGAATTTACAAGAGGCCGAATTCATTTCAAATCATACAGGCTGAACACGTTCAAGTCACAGAATCGGCTGCGGATGAAATATGTTGTT
>JAUESH010000015.1:2922918-2939210 GCA_032275165.1 Synergus magnus | reverse complement strand
CCCACGAATTAGGGAATTTTTGGTGAATTTTTTCGGACTAAGGGATGATATGGGGTGAGTTCCAAATGAGCTAGGGGAATAAAGCTTTTTGTGGAGAAGACCTATTATCAGCAATAGAATTTTAACCCAACAAATTAGGTTAATTTTGGTGAATCTTTTAATTTTGAGGGATGAAGTAGCGTGAATTCCATATTCGCGAGGGGATTGACACTTTAGGGGGTCATTTTTTGGGTTGTATAAAACTATTTTACCCCAGAAAATTTTGGATTTTGTAAGTTTTAGAAAAAAGAAAAAGTTTTCATTTTCGTTTATTGTAAACGTTTCAAACTTCAGTCTCATAAAAGATATTATAGTTCAAATTCGAAATAAATGTTAAATTATGTAAGCACTTAAGTTCATTTTTCAAAATAATTTTCAAGATGGTTTTCAAAATGGTTTTCAGAATTACTGTCTTAAGAATTTTTACGAGTCTATTTAAGACCTAATTAGACCCCCGTCAGTGCCTAAGTTAGGCCACTGTGTAGCAAATCCAAATTTTAAATACGGCAACCCTACTGGGGCCCCAATAGTCCCAGTCTAGAACTGTAAGAAAGTAGTTTCCCTAATAGCACCCGAATAGCACTCTACTTGCAATGGAGTCAATTGGGGTAATTCCTACCCGAGTAACTCAATTTTAAATTTTATTGAAAAATCACAATTCAAATTTCGATTTCTTATGAACTATCGAACTCTGAAGCTTCCATAACTCAAAGGAATTTTTTTCGTGCGCATAGAATAGTATGAAAGGTAAAAAGCAGAAATAAAATAAAACAGTAGCGTGACGTGTTCTCACAATTTTGACTTTCAGTTTGTATTCCAACAATCTTACAATGAAAGAGGGCTCGTTTGATGAACCGTGGAAAAAGGAATGGATCAGGGGAGAAGATCCAAAAGCAGTGAAAGAAATAGTGGCACTCTTCCTGAATGGCTTCTTAAGTGTAAAAAAGCGGTGTCTATGGAAGTTCATTCTATAAAGTTGCATTGTATTCTCAGTCAGTTTTTTTTCTCATCGTATTTATAGTCAGCTCAAAAAATTACAGAAGAAGTCTTATTTTCACACTCTGTGATTGACGGTGTCTAATGATTCAGAAAATAATCGGAATTCGTCAATACTTCTTACAACTTCAGATAGTCATTCAGAGCAAATTGAATTTTATTATCATTTTTGTTTTCAAATATAGTTTGACTAGATAAATGCAAATGTACCATAAAAAAGGAACTCTGTCTATTTGTATGCGTAGGGGATCAATAGAATGTTAAATTAATTTTCGCGAAGGGTCCATGACCCCCTTAATCCGGAACTGCTTGACGGCAACAGATACTTACTTTCATACCTGCATATAGATACAATATGGCTTTAATATACATTCTCCACGGTCTTGCAGCATCATCGTCATTGGGGACGATCATATTATGGTTCACTAGGGAGCTTTCTATCCATATGTGATCAAACTGGCCGTATGTCATCGAAATAATTGGTCATGATCATTTTTTTTCAATTGTCATAGGTGTCTACTTGGCACGCTTCTGGTAAATGAACGTCAGATTTAATTGCCTCGAATGATTAAAGGTTTTTCTTTCAAAAGGAATTTTCTAAATCTTCTAGTTTACTTATGCTATGAGTAATGAAAACTACTTAAAATCATTACTCGATTAGTCTTACAATACTCCACGTGCAATTTTCAAAAGCAGCTGCTTTTTAACACAATCATCCGATATCACTTATAAACTATCTTCAGGTATATTGAACGATACACTATAGGTATCATTTAAGAATCGAAAAAAATGGAAAAATCTATTTTTGTTTTCCCTATTTATAGCAGATGCACTTCTCCACCTGTCGACATGGCTAACTATGCAAACTGTTACAAGTGTACGAAGAAGTGTGCGCTACAGTGGAAGATGTTTACTGATCTGCAGGTGCCATGATTTTTCTCATTTTGCAAACTGTAAAATTATGACAGTATTTTTGAGGAGTATATCTTGAATTATTATCGGTTTTTTGATCCACAGGTGATAAAATTGCATTATTGCTTCATTAAAGAATGAATAAGCACGAATGCAAAGAAGGCTAAATTATTATCGGTCTACACAATCTCATTCCAAATGCTCCTTAAATCGTTTTGTTCTCGATTTTTCATTCACCTCGATTGATACAAGCTGATTTAAATAATTCATTTCTTGTTCCCGCCCGTACGACCTTAATTCTTAAATCGAGACATTTCATTCTACGAGCGCTGTTTCGTTCCTAAGGTTTTTTCTGACTCATGAAAAAATCGATAATTGGCGAACTCTGATGCAGAGACAATACCTCATTATTTATTTCAAGTATTGAATGCGGGTCATCCCCTCAAACTTTTAGATTCACTCTAAATGCCTTTCTTGTCCGTTTCAAATTTTGACGTGGCTTAACATCAGTGGTTAAAATTCTAAATATGCGCAAGAAAAAAATATTTAAATAGAAGATATTCTTCTCCGAAAAAGAAACGATTAATCTTACTAATGGTAAAGTAGTCAAAATTTATGTCTTTGCTAAAAAAGATACAAATCTTATTTTTCATTGTTTTTTAAAAACTAACAATAAAAACTTTGTGATTTATCTAGCAAGAAGCGAAGTATAATTTTTCTTTTTCATTGGAATGACTGTATTTTAAGATAATCTGATGGAAAGAAGTGAGTACATAATTATGCGAGAAGTCCAACCCTTTTAACATCATGATTAAAAAAACATCAGGATAATCGAGAGGGAGAGGTCGAATGCGCATACGCGTGACGCGTGCACGCAGACGCACACGTGAAGAGATAGGCAGGCAACCCCACGCGTCCCTGTAGTATTTAGCGTGTATTGGGTTTCACACAATAAAGCGCTTTGTGGAGTATCCGCTTACCCAGGGCACTACGTGCGCGTGCCAAAATGAAAAAACCGCAAAACGGCATGGCCTTTTGTACAGCCTTGCGCCCCGAGACCATTTTTGCAGCCAGTACATTCACCTTCATCCAACAACTTTCTTCTGTCCATTCCATCAGATTTTACTTCGCGCCGATCAGATCAGTCTGATAAATATTGACATACAATTAATCTTATCAGGAAAGAATCCTCTTTTTAAATTTTTTTTACGTGCTTTATTATTCTTGGAAAACTATTCTTCTTAAAACAGAGAGGGTGGCCACTGAACTGAGATGCAGGGAAACTAACAGTGACCAGACATTTTTTTCAACCTGGAACTTGACTTTGCACGGGGAAAAATTGATATTCAACCTTAATATCTTGGACAGAGAACTATGTGACAGCCATCTAAAATATTCAGCCTTAATATCTTAGATACTCAAATAGGTGACCAACTATCTAAGATATTCAATCTAAATTTCTAGATACTAAATTTGGAAAACGAGATAATTAGACTGAATATTTATATGCTTATAGGATGAATATCTAGATATTTAGGATGAATATATTTGTAATTCAATTTTTTGACTATCTAGATGTTAAGTTTGAATATCCATTTTTCTCCGTTTGCTTTAACTGGAATACTTGGAAAGGGGTTGGCTATTTTGTATCTAAATTTCGAAATAGCCGAATTTTTGCGGTACGAATATTAGACACTGTCTTTTATAAAATTATATTTTTGCATTATTTTGAGTTCATTATAAAGAGAATCGAAACTAAAAGGCAGAAATTTATGTAATAAGAAGAAATGTTTGAAAAACAGGTTTTAGTGGCCACCCTGGATTGGTTCCTTGTTGATGAAAAAATACGTACAGTGAGGTTGATCGGATTTTTGCTTACTACAAAAGACTGTTAAAAGGCCATATTTAGTTCTAATATAAAGTTTTTTATGATAATGCTTGACCTTAAACTGTTCTCCAGCATCTGCCTAGGAGGAAGATGATGAACGTAAAAGGTGTTACGTGGAGGGTCGTGACCATCCTTCCAGGGTTGGTAACCCGAAACTCAGATTTCAATCCGATAACAATTTTCCCGTGAAAGTTGTGGGGGACCGTTTTGCGACGCGTGCGCTAGAACTAGACTTAAATTTAAAAGGACAGAAATAAAGTTAGTCATCTTTCAAACATATAGTAAGAAAAATTCTATCTGTTGTTGCAAACCTGGTTGGCTTTTGAATAACCTGAAGTTGTAAGAAAGAGAACAAAATAATTGCGCGCATGTTGGTTTGCTGGTCTCTTAAAATTTTTCGAAAAACTTCGAAATCCTTCAAAATTCGTTAAAATCTCTTAAAATTCATAGAGAGCTCTTGAAATTCGTTAAAATTCGTGAAAATTACTAAAAATTCTTAGAAACCTACCAAAAATTCCATGAAATCCTTAAAAATTCTACAAAACTTTTTAAAAAACAAAAAAATCTCTTGAAATTCCTTAAAATCACTTAAAAATCGTCAAAATTGCTAATAATTCGTTAAAATCTCTTAAAATTCTACGAAATCTTTTAGAAATCCTAAAATTCTTTAGAATTTTGTAAAAATTACTTGAAAATCGTCAAAATTCCTTAAAATTCTTAGAAACTTTTTGAAATTTCTCTCGAAAAAAAAATGGTGTCACGAAATGTCTCGAAAATCTGGCATACATTGTTGTTGCAAATCTGATTGGCTTTTGAATGACAAAGTTGTAAGAAGGAAAATAATATAATCGCGCGCGTAGCGAGCGTGTTGGTTTGCTAGTATAGTAAAAATTGTTAAATAAACAGTACTTTCTGAGTAATTAGTAGCTACTACATATGCCTGCTTATTATTTTAATACTGCACACTTAAAAAGATTAAGTTTTTTTTTCTGGAACTAGTAACTTCAACGGTAGATAGATCAGACCCCTTGATTAGACTCCAACTCTATAAGTATTTTGAGCACGTGCAACGTAAGCTGGTCTTATGTTATAGCTCTTATGTTATAGTATACCTTGAACATAAATACAAGTACGACACTGCTTGATGCACCTGGACTTTTGGTAAACCGCGGATCGTTATTCGATTTTTATTGTACCTACGGCTGTTCAGAGAAGCTGTTATAGACTTCATCATTAAAAATATTGTTCAACTGAAATTTTCAGTGAGATTAATTCAATTATACATATCACTTTTCTAAAAGAATAAGTTATTAATGTTGTAACACACAATTTGCTTAATTTCTACAGATTTGTTATCGTAAATATTGTTTATTATGAACCACATCTTCCCTAAACGGACCAAAAGCCCACACCATAAATTTTGATCCCTTGACAGAAAATATCGCTTAATGCAACCTAAATTCCAAGAATCTTAATCTTGAGGAAAGCATCTTCGTCCGACATCTTATTTTTTAAAATCATCAAATGATGTGCTATATTTCTTGAAGAAAGGGACACCTGTAGCATGAGAGAAAAGGAAAAGAGAAAAAAGCGGCGGAGGGTCTCGCTAAAACCACGAAGACACCCTGCTCGGATGGAAAAGCTCGGTGGTTTTCAGACGTTTAGGGTTGTTGGTGTGTTTTACGGTTGGCCAATGGCCATATTTTTTATCGGCTGGCAACACCGATGCCGGTGACACCAAGGCAGGTGCTGGGCCCAGTGTGGTAGTCTATTTGCGTTCTCTGCTTGAGCGTTGCTGCTGTTCATACCGTGCTATTCCATGCCGTTTGTGCGCGTGTTAAGATTGTATTTGTGCATTTGAAACACGTCACATGTTGAGTCGCACTATGCGGGCTCATTACTGGCACGAGCCAAGACGCACGCGCGAGCAACTACCGATACGGAATTACATGCATTATGTGCGCGCATCTAGCTTACGCTTCAAACTGCATAGATAGCATAGATGCAGGGTGGCGACTTGACCGGGAAACCGGTAAAGACCGGGAAATGTTCGGAAATTAAATTAAAAAACCAGGAGTTTACTTCTGAATTGGGTTGAAGTTTCAGACGTCGAGTCTAACGATTTTTTTCACATTTATTGAAATAAAAATAACAAAAAAGAAGTTTGAAAAAGGTTTTAAGTAAGATTTTGAGGAATTTCGAGAGATTTCAAGAGAGTTAAATTTCTGCTAGTAAATAAATAAAAATAAAACGGTTTTGAGAACTTTTCTTGATATTCTACGTATGCATGTTAGAAATCGGGAAACCTTTAAGGGGATGCGGTAATTACCATAAGAAGAGCAAGTGTCGCTTGTCCTTAAGGTATATATTACATATGATATATTCGAAGAACATAATTCTTTTAGTATAATTTTAAGAACGTTGTTTCGAAAAGAGTTGCTTGATACAGAAAAGCAGCAGCAAGGAAAATATACCTGCACTCTGAAAATCATATGCTTGAAATCGGCATAATATTTTTAGTCTGTATGATTGCAGATACTGGTATTACTTGATGGCACATGAACACGCAATTTCAAAATTTTGATATTTTTTAAATAACTTTAATTCAACCTGCAATCACTGAAATTATTCCTTATTACTTGTAACAACTCGATTTGGTTCTAGGCGCCTGCTTGGGCCATTATACCCATACTTAAAATAATTAATTTCATAAAGTATGTGCTAATAATACCTTATGGAAAGACCGCAGTAAAAACATGACTGAATTTCTTTATATTATACATGTCTCTTTTGTCTTCTCCAAATAATATTCTACATGCAGGATTATAAATCAGGCATGGATCTTTATCTCGTGATCTTAGTATCGCGAAAGCTGGTTGTGACAAACAGGAATGATCGAAAGAGGATAATTGAGTCGCTTCAATCAGTGAGATATCTGGTGGCCTTTTTGTGGTAACTGAACTTGTAGCGAGAAGGATATAATTGACAAATAATTCGTCGCCACTACGAAAATAACTATAATTAATAATTATATAATAATTTTAGTGTTAATTCATTGCATTTACATTATTATTTACACTATCCTGTAATCTTTTCCAAAAATCGTGATCACGGAGTTAAACATATTTAAAGTGAAAGTCAGGAGCCAGGTTGTTTTATCAGATAAATGAAAAATGTCCTCCATTGAAATATCTGTAACAAAAGAAACTCTTCGGGGTTTTTATATTCAATGGATGTTTTTCCTACCTAGCTTAAAAGAATTCTATAGATAGTGATTCGAATTTAGAAAGAAGGTTAATTTACAAGGATTGTATTTTCAAAATTTAATCAATAAAGTTTGAGTGTTCGAATGCATTCATATTAGAAACGGAGGTAGACAATATGCCTAAAATTCCGATGATCATTGCCACTCGTGCCATTCATCATCCCCCCAAGTTAGAGCCACCTAAATCGACATTCTGTCTTGCACGGTATAACTGACCATTTGCCATTCATTTGTGAGGCATTCACATCTAGACCTATTGACATCCGGCCACGTGACACTTTAAGCTGATGCTCTTTTAGTGACCATCAATATTTGTTTATGAGACTGTTTTGGATAAGTCACCTATTTTCTTCATTACAATGACTAAAGTACCACATCAATTTCAAATCAGTTGCCTCTTTGATATACAGTTTTGGGGGTCAACTCGTGACTAGTAAGCTACTGAAAATGTTTCAGCTAGAGTAAGATTTGTAGTAACTTCGATATGTGTGACGTAACTTTTTTACTTTTATATGACTTGTGTTTTAAAAATTATTATTAAAAATTATTGATTAATGCTTTATCTATAACTATAATCTAAAAGAACCTGTCAATATTCCATCTACTATGAAGAAAATAGAGAAATCGACATCCTGATCAGGTACATTAGATGTGGGTTAGGGATTCCAAGGTCGCCTAGGTCTCTTCCTATCATATTGCCTTATTACTTATTTTCATCTCTTTGCATTGCAGCCTCGCCTTTCAGGGTCTTTCATCGATTCAGTCTTTTCTTTTATTTCTTATTACTATCCAAGCTTGCTTATAGTATGCGTGTACCAGAGCACCAGCAGTCGCGTGCCAGAATCCCCTTCCCATTAACATTTTCCGGAAAGCGGCCTGTGGCATTAAAAATAATCTCGTTATTAAAAAAAAATTGGTTCAAGTTAAATTCAGGATTCCCAGTTTTTGACGAGAGACTTCTGGATGATTGTCAGTTATTTTCGCCAGTCTCTGATCAGGTTTGAAGGTTGTAAATGTTTTATTTCAGTTCCTTGATTCATGTTTGATAAATAGAGTTTGGACCTTGATATTTAATAAGCATTTATGGATAACTATATGTAATCTAGAGAGGTACAAAGATAACATTTTTGCCACGAATTCCTCGAGGCACGTTTGCAAATTCAAAAAAATAGTTTTTAATTTAAAGCTGTGCTGAATTTTCATTTTGTGTCTACACTGTTCAGTAATCATGATGATCTCCAACATAATCATATATTATTGCTTTATAATCAAAAGTTACTATACATAATAATTTTGGCTGGAATGTCTCAAATATATACCTTCTATTTAATAAATTATTACATGGTCTTTACTTTAAGTACACTTGTAGTGATTTTTAAAAAAATTTAAATAGTTCTACTTAGACTTTATCTGTTTTATAATTTTAAATATTAAATAGTCATTACTACTTTTGCATGAGTTTGAAATAGGTTTATAAATTATCAGCGTGACGAAGGGATTCTTTGGTTCGTGCCAATGACGTGGCTAATGAGCGTGCAATTCGAATCGATACCTCTATGAAACCAAATGTTACTCATCCCTCGTTCATATTTAATTTACAACATCAAAAATGTGTTTTTAAGGGAATTTTCTTCACTAAAATTTGTTTCTTTTTGTAAAAGACTGAAATATTAAAGTAAATCAATTCAAATGACATTATTTTTTATTTAAATCATATTGACATCTTTTAAAACAAAATTTAAAGCTTTAAATACTGATCTATAAAATGCATATATCATATCAGTTCATAAAATTGTTTTTATTACAGGATATTACATTATGAGTTTTTTTTATAAATGCTGTTAAAAGCATGTAGTATTTTATGACGTCAGAAGTTATTGGCCGAGCAAAAAATTTTCGGAATTAATATTAAATAATATACTGGGGAATCGCTGTTTGCTGGTGTCAAAAAATAAATATTAAAATAAATTATATTATTATATAAAATATATGTCTATTATTATTATAATATTATTATTATTATTTGGAAAAAATGGTTGGAGTATAATCATTTATTCGGCCTATAACTTCTGACGTCATAAAATACATATATGCCCTTTAAGGTTTCATTAGCATATAAAAGTTAATATGATATATGTTTCAGTGACACTTCTCAATTTGAAGCTTTTCACATTCTAATTTATCTGTGGTTAGCACGTGGTTACCAGATGCATTCATATATAAAGAAGAAAAGAAGTTAGAAAGACCTTTTTCCTACTATCTGATCAAAAACTACAGGAGGCGTAGCATCGTCTTTGGGGGTGGCGAGGTCGAATTGCAACCCCTTGGAAATAAATAATATATATCGTTCTCTTCATCTCTTTCAGGTCTAAGATTTTCAGAAATCTCGAGACATCTGCTTTTGTCTAAATACAATAATATTGCTAAAACATAGAGGTTCCAAAACACTAGTCGTCAGTCACAATTTCAGATCGTAAGTTTGCATTTGAGTGAGATAATAATTTTTTTCCTGTATCTTGCATCTAAACGTCTTCTTCTATTTTTTGAAAAATTCCTGAAATTAATTCTCACAGCTTGATTTCCATTACTTGATTTTATTACATTTCTTTTGGCCATTTATTTTTTTATAACGCCATTCTTTTCTTTAGAATATTTTATCATTTTTCCCTCGTTTCTCTATTTTTAAAAGGAAAAAGGAATCGCAAGTATTCGAATTTCAACATAACTTATACGGTCATTGACTGGAATTAGCATTTTAAAAATGAAGTTGCAACATCCATTACTGTTAAAATATAAAAAAAGTTAAATTTAAGGTTTATAAACTTAAAAATGATCTGTAGAGGAATTTCATCCCTTCAAAATTTAGATATGCATTTCAATTTAAATTAGTAACATTCTTCTAATAATTCGAACAATTTGATACGTTTAAAAATAAATTATAATTGTAGAATAAAACAGGGAATACAATAAAATATAAGAAAAGCATTAAACCATTGACACCTCGTGAGACACGTGTGCCTACATGAAAATATTGAGATTTAAGTGTTCAGTGAGTTGGAAAGACACCACGCTGAGAGATCCGCTATTCAAAGACGAATCAATCTACAGCCTTGAGAAATGATCTTACTTGAAAATGTTTGTAAAGAAGTGACTTTATGCGAACCTACCTTCCCACCATAAACATATCACTCGATTGAAGAGAAAAAATGATTCTCGTATCAACCATTTACAGTAGCCTTTTTATATAACTGCCCACTAGAGAGACACTTCTTTGTATAGTCAAGTAGGAGTCTAATAATTGATTGATGAGTAAAAATTGAAGGAGATCTTTTCAGAAAAGCCTACTATCAAACTCTCATTTTTCTTAAATTCTTAAACTTGAGTTTTTAGAATTCCCTCTCCCAGTTGCAAATGGCATCGTGAAATTTTCCACCATTAACTAAAATGAATTGGTACAATAAGACTCCTTGGACTCTTGAAGAATTCAAAAATATTATATTTCTTTAAAGAATTCTTAATCAAAAGTGTGTAAATCTCCTTATTGATTAGATATTGGAATATAAATTTAATAAACAGCTTTATGAATCCGGTAATAAATATATAGTTTATATACTAATATACTGCCACGAAACGATTGGCTCTTAAACTTATACCTTATTCAGCGACATATTCTCTTCGTGTTTCTGTAATTGCGTTTATTATTTAGCACTTAAGAAATACTTGTGTGTCATAAAACGCGAAATATTTTCAATACAAGGTGCATAAATAATTGATATTGTATCGATTGCGCTATTTTTCAACATGACTTCAGAATCTATAGATCTTGATCGTCTGGTTTATAAGTCCCTTGTAGTTGGTGCACCCATACGTACATGAAAAACCAGTTGCGATACATCTCAGCGAATTGGTTTCAATTTGCGTGCTCGCTCGAAAAATAATAAAATTGGATATAAAAAATCACGGATATCGCGCGAGAGGCTCGCGTGCGATTACGGGCGATTTACTTCGAAAAAGATGGATAGGTAGGCCGTGCGATTTGCTTGTCCGGAGGGTGCATTACCATATCAGCAGGCGGCAGCTGCAGACGTAATTATAAAGCGCCGCATAGAAAATTAATAATTACAATATGCCATATATGATCGGCCCAAACAAGCTTGATCCGCTGATGGCAAGTGTCTTGGGTAAACAGGTAAATCTTTTATCCGAACGTGTGAAAATGAGGAAGAAAAAAAAGTAAAGGGCCCCGCTCAAGGAAAACACATCGATGGAAGGATGAAAGATAAATGGGCATAGTGACGTAAAGACGTCGGATATTTCGATCCATCGATGTTCCAGGACTTGCAGAGACTACTGACCACCAAGGAATTTCCTTTTTAGAGATGAGGTCGTGCACCTGGGGGTCCCTTGCATGGGTTCCATTTAGACACCTCGAGCATTCAATAAATCAGGTGCAAGGTGGACCCATCGGACCAAGGAAAAGGCACGCTCTATTATAGTCACGCCAGATGATAATTTGTCCGCCCATTCCTTCAGATTGCGAGAATTTTGACCCTAGTATTTTCTCTCGGAAAACCTCTGCTGAGAGTTCAAACATTGTTCTTTCTTTTAAACCTAATTTACATGATATGTTAGGAAGAACACCATTTTTTTTGTAATACACTAGTTAAGTATCTGCGTGCGATTAATTTCTCGTTTTAGCACTTCTTTTGCTAGAAAGATTCAGAGGATTTTAAACAATTTCTCATCAAAGGATGTTAAAATGTTTTAAGGGATTTCAAAAGTATGCAAAATAATATTCAAAATTTTTAATTTTTGTAATATCAAAAGTTGTAATTCCTTGTCTAATTTCAGGAATCTCAACAAGTTCCATAAAATTCCTTAAAATCCAACATCCTTACTTAAAGTTCCTGAAAATCCAATGAAATTTCGTAAAATTCCTTAAAATTACTTAAAATCCCACAAAATATCATCAAATTCCTCAAAATTATTTAAAATCGCATGAAATCCTTTAAAATTTTTGAAAATCCCAATTCATTTCGTAAAATCCTTTAAATTCCTTCACATTATTCAAAATTCTATGAAAACTCATTAAATCCTTTAAGTTAAATGCAAATCCAATGAAAAAATGTAAAAATTCTTGAAATCTCTTAAAAGTTCCTAAAATTACTTATAATTCCACAAAATATCACTTACTCTTTTAAAATTACTTAAAATACCATGAAATCTCGTTAAACACTTTAAAATTCTTGAAAATCCAAGGAAATCTCGCCAAATCCCTTGAAATTTTTTTAGATTCTATAAAACCCCAATAATGTTTAAAATCCTTTAAAATTTCTGAAAATCATAATAAATTTCATAAAAATTCCTTGAAATATTATGAAATCTTCTAATATTTCTAAAACTTCAATAAATTTCTTAAAATTCGTATTCTCTGTCTTAATATAACCATTTTGACAGCAATTTTTTTGAGAACGAAAATAATCTGAAGACATAGTTTTCAAATTCGGCACATTCACACAATTCGCGCAATTTCCAAAAAACTAATCAGGTTTTCGACAACAATGTGTTCGATATTTTCGAGATATATGGTAATATCACTTTTTTTTAGATAGGATAATTATACAAATCTTCACACTTATTATCTTTCTGCCTTAACAATTATAATTTCAACGAGGCAATCTGTAATTTTATGAAGAGTATCCTACAGCTTGGTCCACTGGAGAAAATTTTTTCCAAGACAGAAATAATGAGATGCTAATGGGATCAAGTCGAAAATACGAAAAAACTGGTTCAAGTAATGTAATTTTCGATTCGCCTTTATCTTTCTTCGATATCAAAAGAATCGTTCGCAATTTCACTAATTAGGGTAGGAATATCTTCATTAAATACGTACATCTGAAGCAGGCCTTCGGTTTAAATATTATTAATTTGAGTATGACTTTGCCGTATAAGTAGGCCGATAGTTCGTAATGAAAGAAGCACGTGTATCGATTTTCAGGTGTCGTTTATGGCCGATTGAAATTATTGCTCGAGTTTGCAACAGTATCGGCCTCATCAATATCCTAAAAGGTCTCCTGACTCCTAGCAGTTCATGCCGACGCTTAGTAAATGCCCATCAATTCAAAGAAACATGTTTGAATCTTATTCTGCATATAAAGATCATTTAACATTCCTCGTTATCTCGTTGCTTTCTCAATATAGAAAATTGAACATTAATTCACAGCTTCTGTTGCAAAAAAGACTTTAGAAGAACACTCAATTGTTCCGATGTCACAGTAACAACTGATGACGATTAGTACATATATAAGAATACTGATATAATATCTCGAGGATGCTGTTATAAATCTGCGTTAATTCGTTTCCTTGTATGACTTAATGTAAAATATATACGTTTTTCTTTTTGAACCGCAGCTAGAGATACATAACGAGAAAATACGAGACAAAAATTAATTTGCTTCAACCACGATCAGAGGAGTGAAAACTTGATGGCACACGAGAATCTCGTTTTTAGCGAGACAAAACGAGACGAGAATTCTCGATCGATTTTTTAATATGGATTCTTGATCTACTTAATTTTTTGAACACATCTAGATATGTTTGGGAAAAGTCTTGTTTTTGTCTCGTATGTGCTCGTTATGCATCACTAAATTGTCCGCAGCTCTAATACAGTTTTTTTTTCGCTTTAAAAGAATTGGCGTCATTAAGCAATTTATGTGATCATTGTCTTGAAACAGAATGGGAATGAATCGATGTGAATGCAGATAAGCTACTTTCACGATTCAACTTACCGTTTGATAGTTTCATTTATAATTACCGCGCCAGGTGAATCGTTCCGGAAAAAATCCTAGCAGACAGCTAGCAAGCACTCGACCGTTCTTTGAAGCACAGGAAAAATGTCGCAGCTGCAAGGAGTTTCTACAGGATTCATATAATCATCAACGTAAAACCATTAAAGCTCACTTTGATGATGATAAGCGAAATATATATGACTATACTAAAATTCAAATGTTGCAAAATTTAATGTAATTTGCATTGATTTGATTCTGCATACAATTTATAATTTCTTAATAACGTGAATGACAACTTCCATTTTACTGTAAATAATTAAAGAAAGGAAATATCATTACTTGAAATTACTTCTGGAAAACAGTATGAAATGATAACTATTATCACAAGGATCAAAGAACTCAATGAAGAAATATAATGAAAGAGCTCAATCTTCAGTATAGGGACTCTGAGTTAGCTTCACGCTATATAGCGCGTCGGACCACTCGTTTTATCTTGTGAGTTAACAAAAGAGGTTCGATCGCTGTATAGCATAAATGCTAACTCAGACTCTCAGAGTCCCTACTCAGATATCATATGACAAATTCTATTCGCTATGACACATTTATGAATATATGTACATAAAAGCATAAAGAAGACAACTGAAAGCAAGATGATGAAAAATGTAGAAAAACATAAATGATCGAGTCTCATCACGTCGACTCGATCAGCCCGCACGCCATGTCTGTCAGTCATTGAATCATCCTCCGTTAACTTTTTTTTATGTATTATATTTACTCTTCTTGACGAAAATCACACGTCTCCTCGAGATGTGATATTGAACGAGGAATTTTATTTTACCTAAATTATATGTTGCTACTCTCAATATGTGGAAAGAGTGTACCCACTTGTCTTATCTGATCCCACGGACGGCAGATTAATGTGGGATCTAACGTTCTTGAAAAGGTAAAGAAGCTTTTATAGCGCTCATGATGGATCACTAATATAGACCTTATGTGCGCTTATACGGGGGTGGGTATTGTATCACTTTCGACTGCAACTCTCCACTCGACGTTTAAACTCATTCGACTTCATCTCGCTTTTTTCGATCCCTACGAGCGGAATCCCGAAGAAATTCGGGGTTCTCGCGGATTCCCAGGCGATTACATCTGTACGCAGAGTTGGCTTCTTTGATGGCGCGCATTGTGAGCCGGCACCCTATCGAAGAGTCAATGGCGCGACTCCCTTTTTGAATCGAAGTGGAGGGTGAATGAAGATCTCAAACCTGGAGAGACGAAGCAGGTAGCCCTTTCTGATCGGTGGGCCTGCCGACCGCACTGCAAAACCGGCTACAAAACGTTTTTATTTACGAACCTCTCACCTCGAATTCAAAGGAACAGGTCGCTCTCTTTCTTTGATCACCTCACATCATATTATGTGCTCGTTCTTATTCTTACGTAGCGAAATGAAGAAAGAAGGGAGGCAATGTTTGCAAGGTGGGTGACATCGAAATTGTGATATTTTGGATTCTTATTTTAAACCTGTTAGACCGTATTGACTTTCGCGGCAAGTGCTACTTTGTCCCTCCTTCCTTTCTGACACAAATTCGGTAGCGCAGATAATCTGATTCCTTCAGGATAAAAAACTTGTTCAGCGATTTCCCTGGAATTGTAGATTAATTACTCTAGATTGGGGATGTTTGATCCACTTTTTAAGCCGGAATCACAGAGTCAAGAATCCTGACTAATTGCTTTCACATAATATTTGAAAATTGCGCTAGATTAAACCTGACTATATTATTTACCATAATTAATAACAATTTAATGTGCGAGCGCTCTTGCAAATTGTACACAAAAAGTAAGCTAACATCACTACCACCTCAGTGATTAAAGTACTTCCCAGTGAATGAAATTAATTTAAATTAATGTCAAACTATAAGCTTTGCATGCTTCTCTGGTGCTTCTTTTCGCTACTTGCTTGCCTTTGCTGCGTTTAAAGTGGATTAATCAATGTAAAAAATATAAAAGACGATTCTTTATGGTCTTCATTTCTGGTTTTCATTCGAATGATGTAGCGAAATAATGAATCCCATTTATCTGTGTAATAACTATATGACTAACAAAATTGTTTCTATTTTTGTTTCAGGTGAGTTCAGTTTATGTATGGCTTCACATTCAAGGTACTTGTGAGTTTAAGGAAACCTTGTTCTTCTAAATGTTGATTTAATATTCTAAATATTTCGCATCTCTATTTTTTATGATTATAAATGAATACTATAACAATATTTTTCTTGATAGGAAAATGTTTTACATTCTTCTATGGATGTATTTAGTTCAAATGAAAATTAAAATGGTATCAGTATTTATACATAAACTTTGAATCATATTTTATGATGAAATGTTTACAAACGAAATATGAATTACTTTT
>JAUESH010000015.1:2912574-2922818 GCA_032275165.1 Synergus magnus | reverse complement strand
TGGTATCAGTATTTATACATAAACTTTGAATCATATTTTATGATGAAATGTTTACAAACGAAATATGAATTACTTTTTGCAATTTGAATTACTTTTGAAAGAATTCTGTTTTTGAGATATTAAAAAAAATTGTTGTCACTAAATATTGATAAATTAGTCAGATTACTCATATTTGCCGCCGATTTGGCAATGACATATATTTATTGGAACATTGACGTTTTACGTTCAGTTTTTGGATTCCTTTACTCCGAGGCCGACTACTTCTCTCATGAAACGATCGCTTAAACGAGTTCTTCTACACTGCTATAGTTGTTTTTTCTTTCAATATCGAGCAGGTCGATGAAATATGGACATTTTACGGTAGTTGCTCGTTAATTATTTTTTATGCAATTTGCAATACCTTTACTTTTCAAGTATAATATATGTCATATATGGCAATAACACATTTGCACAATTTTACATTAATGAACTTACACTTTAAATAAAAACTTTTCGCTACTTCAACGTGAAATTTATTATGTACACAATATATAAACCGAGTATTATTAGGAGAAAAATAAACAGGAATTCTGCGACGTATGTCAAATAACACTTAGGGATAAATCTAAATTATTTATTTGGTTATCTTGTTAATTAAATTCATTAAATTAATTAAATTCGATACTTTGTTCAATTCAAAAAGATAAATTGCAAGAAAAAACAGTTTTTTACTACACTCTCTTTTTATTTCTGTACTTTCGGAAGGTTTTCCTCGTCATTCTAAAGTTACGAAGTAAAAAAACTTCGATCCCTAATTGATTTTCAATCCGGTTTGATCAAACTCTCGATTTTTTTTTTTTTAAGATTCAACGATCATCTTCGTGCTCGTAATTGATGATGATTGGCTGCACGCGTGTTTGCGTGAATATATTATATATTATACAAGGGAAATGCGATTATAAATTGATTGTAGGGTGTGAATTCGTGACGATATCCTGGGGTGGAATCGTGCTGATGAAATTATATTTTTCTTCAAACTTAAAGACTTGATAAAGGACAATGAAAGTCGATCGTTCTTACGAAAAATTCATAATCTTCATAATTGTTTACTCAGTCAGAATTTTTCGCAGACATAAAGAGCGAATTCTGAAGGTAGTCATTACGAAATCGTGATACGCATCCGTAATAAGCAGCAACATATTATTTCAGACAATTATATGGAATTTTAAACTGATTACGAATTTAATAATGACAACATATTATATGGATAGAAAAAAGGACCCAGATTAATGCGATAATTCAATATGCAATTACATCTTTTGAAATTTTTACAAGGTTTGCCTTAACGTGAATTTTTAAGTATATGTCTCGGTATATGTACTTTGAGCTCAATTTTATATTCATGGATTATGCTGACAAGTATTAATCATGAATTTACGAATCGTGTTAGGTATTAATTTAAAATAATTTCTGTAATTCTTGTCAAGAATTAAAGGGCTACCCACAAAATACTGAAACCTTTAATTCGAAAACGAGATAAAACAATTTCCAACACCTTATGTACTAGAAAATTACAGTCTTAAAAATCAAACTCATTACATTTTATGGTACTCGACTCTACAACATCATTTTCAACTCTTGACGGAAAGGATTAAGTCAATTTAAATTTGCCATAAACTTGTAGTTATAATCGTGTCTCGATGGACCTAATTCTCCCAGGAACCTCATTACTCAGAAATGTTTTTATTTGAAATATTTACAGTCTCTCCTTCAGTCTCTCAGCTTCTGAGAGTGAAGAGAGAATGCCTTCCTGGAACGGACAAGAATATCGCCGCGATATTATATTATCGAGCCGTTCATCGACTGGATTCGCAAATCAACCGCGAATATCGGCAAATTATTATGTACTCGTTTATAGTTGGAAGTTTACGGTAGCTCTCGATCTTCCATAAATCGGCAATCTGAATGAAGCGAGGCTACTTCGCGCTTCATAAACTACAAGGCAAACGTTGTATTCACGGGAGATTCGATCAGTCCAGTATCGGCGATCGACCGAAGTGACTTCGCTCCTCGTAAACTCGTCCCCTGTGATTTACGATATCTGGTATCGCCTACCTGGTACTCGTCTCGTTTCGTCGTTAAGAAGCGCGAAAAAGAAAGGGACGGAAAATGAAACTGAGCATGTGACGGACAGAGAAAGTAAAAGGGTAAAGCACAAATATCGCGAAGGGCGAAAAAGTGTGAAAGCCGCGCAAGTGAAAACCAATTAACAAGCCGCGAAAGAACCACCTGTTCAGAAATTAAGTGCCACTTACGGCAGGTAGTAGGTAGAAGCATGTCGATGAGAACGTCATTCATGTTTATAAATAGAGGCATCGCGAGGTGTGAGTTTTTGAAGAGGCGATACGATATCGGACAACGATCCGCCTTCACAAACTCACGTAATTCGTGTATTTGTGGCGCTTGTTACCTTGTGTTGGTTCTCACACACACGAGTTGCACAACATTGTATTAATGATAACGATCAAGACCAAGGCCAGTGAATCGTCCTTCGATTCTTAATTTATCGATTGCTGGAACCATCCCCCTGTTAGGAAACCATGGGTGTGAATATTTGATATTAACGTGTCGCTGCTTAAATTAATCTGTCTCTTAACACAGAATGATCTACGGGACGAGCTTTGTAATAATCACTGGGCTGCGGACTTCCCCACCTTATTTACTGTTTGATTTTCTTCTTTGGAACAAGGATAGCTACTTGCCTCGGTTAAATCATACTAAAGGTACCTTTTACACTAATTGCGTGAAAAAGAATTGCTACTAATAAAAAAACCTAATCAAAAAAGCAATATGTAGAACAGCTTTAAAAAATAATCGGAGTTACTACCGCGAAGCTTATACAAGCTTTGGATTAAATTTATGTTAATGAAGCAACTTGCAATACTTTTTTTAGATATCTTTTAAAGGAAAAATAACAAATAAAAAAAACAAATAAAAGTAACCTCTGACTAAACCACAGAACCTTGAAAATATTGCGGAACTAAGTAGGTTGCCATCTGTCAATGGTGAGGAACTTAAGAGAGCAGATATAAAGATGACAATCTGATTCCCATGGATGTGAGAAATATGCAATTCTGACAAAAATGTAAACCCTTGACAGGCCTATTATTCCTGACCCTTTCGAATCGTAGGCGTGCTCCCCTTAAAAGGATTTTCATTTGCCAGTCAAGAGTTTCGGAATATATTTTTCTCGAGCACCCCGCATCCTAATGACACCAACGTCGTTACGGAGTGGATACAATTACATGTACAATGCATCCATACATAGTTGAACCTGGGCCACCGGTGTCGTTCTAAACATATACGCACACGCCCCTTCAGCGAGTTACGACTGCATTATGCGAACGCCATTCGAACATAACCGACCCACAATGCGCATATTGCATCGATATTCATGAAACGTCGTTCCTGAATCCCTTCAGTAGGATCAACGCGTGCCTACTGGTGTCTAGTCGACCAGGTGATGCTCCTTCCGTCCATCCTCTCATCTCTTCGGAAACATATGTTTGCGGACAATGTAAAGGGTCACTTTTTCCTGAAAAGCAACAAATATAAAAGCACTTCTGTAAATCTCATCTTGGAATTTAAATCTGTGGTTTCCTTCGTTGTAGCTGATCGTTTCAATTCAAGTACATATTATAAAGTCTTATAAAGTATTATAAAGTAAATGTCTCAAGTTCTGTAAAATCTGGAGTCTCCAATGGTAAAGATTGAAGGAAAAGACGGGCTATTAAAGTCTGGTCGTACGACGTTATCTTACATACTAGTACTAATACTTCTATTTTCTGCCACTTTATCGGAAATAGTCCTCTTCTTATCAAAGTGGAATGATCCCGGGGGGTGAGCCAATGGTTGTTCATCCCTCACTGTTAATCCTCGTTCTTAAGCTTCGATAAAGAGCACCCTCTGAGCTTCCAAGCTGTCAAATGAGCAGATTCTTCGATTAATTGCTACACTCTCTTTCAACATATAATCATTCCGTAACTTTATTCCGTAACTTTACCCGGGAATTGTCCGAGAATTAAAAAAAATCCGGAGATTGTCATTGATTTTATTTTTTTGCGACTCTTAAAATCCTTTAAATTTTCTAAAATCTCTTAAAATCTCTCAAAAGCTGTTAAAATTAACATTTTTTAAAAATCTCTTGTAATCTCTTGAAATCCCTTCAAATTCATTCAAATCTTTTTAAATAACTCGCTTGACATTTTTTTAAATCACTCAAAATTCCTTGAAATTCCTTAAAATCTTAAAATCCTGATAAGTCTTTTGAAATCCTGTCAAATCTTTAGTAATTCTTTAACATCACTTGAAA
The DNA here is from genome assembly GCA_032275165.1 of Synergus magnus. NCBI lineage: Eukaryota > Metazoa > Arthropoda > Insecta > Hymenoptera > Cynipidae > Synergus > Synergus magnus. Next base: position 2,918,467 of record JAUESH010000015.1, on the reverse strand, counting down.
TCTCTTCGAAATCTCTAAAAATTCTTTAAAATTCTTTAAATCGTTTTGAATCGCTTAATTCCCTTGAACTTCCTTAAAATCACGTAAAATCTCTTAATATCCTTTAGATTTTTTTAAATCCCTCAAAATCCCTTTAAAATTTCTTGAAATCTTGTAAATTATTAAAAAATATAGTTTTTAAATAAATTATAATTATTGCAATGGAGTAAATTACGCATGTCGCAACCCACTATGCATTGTATGATGATTCTATCGTAAGAGGGACCTTATATTTATAAGCGGGAATAATCCGGGAATTGTTCGGAAATTTCGTGGGCAAAATTTAGTGGACACCCTGTTTAACATTATTACCACACGGAAAAAATTGCAGTGGTTGTAACAACCATAGAGTTTTTTGTGTGCAATAAATTGTTATCTTTGGATTAATACCAATTTCAACTTTCATTCACTCATTTTTAAATTATTTTTTAATGAAACGACCTTGAACAAATGCAAGAAGCGATTGTGGACCACCGTAAGAGCCAAACACGTTCTACAGGAAATTATACATTTTTTTAGTTTTCTTGACGTCTGTTCGCGTGGCTCGGCTTTGTCAAAATAAAATACAAGCAGGGAAGGCGACAAGAGCGAAAAGGGGAATTTAAAAACGTTTTACAATTAAATTTCCCCCGACAAGAAACGATACGAATGAAATATGGCCGGGGTCCTCTCGATAGGACTTTGATCATATTTTATACAAGAGGCAGTATAATCCTGGCACGTACCTGCTCGTTATATACATCGCGTAAAATCGTGCTTCTGCAGAATGCATCTGCCTGGCTGGTTCGCGAAAAGTCGCGGAAAAAATCGGAAGCAGCTGCAAATGCTTGGTCACGCGATAGACTCAAGTTGCTGATCAACCTGACACCACTAATCTTAACCTGAATGAAAAATTATCACCCAGCTTGTTTTCTTCATTAATCGATATCGACCTCATCAATCTCGTGTTCATAAAAATTTTTTTGTTTTATCGGCAGGATAAAGTCATGTTACTAAAAAACGATTTTGATCTTTTTTCGTGAGAAAAAGTGAAATCTCTTGTTGAATAAATTTCGTAGGTGCAGTCAAGTGTATTTATATGTCAGTTGCGATATAAATTCGTATTAAGTCATCGTTATGGACTTTTTACACTTATTTACTTTGGGAAGGTTGATAAAATGGAATTGTTAGATTGATAGATAGACTGAGCTAAAAAATAGAAATTTTTCAGACTGCAGCACACGAGTTCTTCATTTCTGAGAAATTCGCTGAAGTAAGGATTTTAATTTACTTCCTGTGCTGCTTCAATCCGAATTCAAAATCGCAAGTAACATGCTCGGCCCACCGTGCGTTGACAAGTAATGAAGTCATGTCAAGATCTGAAGTTCTATGCGCATCGCACAGGTGCATCCAGTATGCACTTATATGCAGGAACGTGTTTCGTATGACGAAGTATATAGGACTTCTTCTTCGTTGCTTGTAATTGGAATCGCATTTAACTGCGGCATATATTCCGGTTTCAGAAACGAATACTCTGTATATTCTGCAACGATGCTCGGGTGCATGATGACAATTTATGAAACTCTCAATGCTCAAAACTGATTGACTTCTTTCTTAAGAGATCCAGCGAGGAACTCAGGAGATCTTGATTCATCAAAGGTATATGGATCGAGATATATCAAGACACATTCAGATTTAAAAGGCGTAGAGTAGGCTGTAAACAGTTACATACAAATGCCATGTCTGTCACACCTCGAAAATAAACAAAAAAACAGAAGTTTGTATCACGTCTGTTTATGCTACCGTGACTGTCAAACTACGCTGTCGGGCCAATCTCTTATCTTGAAGAATAATCATCTAGAATCTTCGACCTTCCCGGACATCATGAGTGTCGGCAAATAACAGGTTACCTGGTTTCATTTAATTGGCAGTCAACTTGAGATCGAACCAGTCCGTCTGGTCGAACTGATCTATACCAACATGCCGGCTGCACCAGGGTTAACGTCCTTATTCAAACTCCTGCGGTTGTGTCTTTGATTTACAGCTGGACTAAAAATATTCCAAGTTAAAGTCCAAAAGGAATTATCTGGACGCATCAGCTGATTGTTTCAAGTTAAAACAATCACTGAAAAATTAACTCCAAACAGTACGTCAAATTCAAACTCAATTCCAGCCATAAACTTTAAGTAATTTCTATCCCTCCTTAAATATTTGTTGTTGCAATCGTGTACAAAAATCGAAATAAGGTGCGATAATTTCGTCAAACCCAGTGACAATTGCCGTTTAACAGGAGACTTTCCCAAGCATTCCCAACAAGGGCGGTCAAGTACCTTTTTCGAACCCTCGGAGTGTGTGAACACGGTGGTTGTTACAATAACCTTCTTTCGTCCTTCAAAAAAACTGCGACAGTCACAAGTACTCTTCACGTCTCTCGTTTGCAAAGCGAATTCCTATATTCCTCGAAACTGAAAGTATAGAGTCAAAATTTTAATAAATTGGTGTAAAAACAGTTGTTATACATAGCAATTCTCTCTCAAGCCTGGAAACCTAAAAAAAGAAATGTGTTTTTTCTTTGTATTTTCTATATTTAAGACTAATAGCTTCTAAATGAAAGTCTTAAACGTTTCATTCTTCTCGTGTTTGCACAAATTCGATTTTATCTCCGAATTGAAGAGATTTTTTCCTTTTTCACACAAATCGAAAAAGAGGTCGGACTCATTGTAACTTTGCGGTATTCGCGAGACCTTTTGGCGAGTTAAGACCCCATGACCGGATCAGGTTTCGATGCACATGGGTATTGCACCGGAAATCGATGATTCGTACATCCCCTTACGTACGTACAACACATATTTTTATATTTCTTCCCTCTTTCGGCTTTTTCCGAAATCAATCATGCGAGAAATATTCTTAATACCGCATAATATAAATTCCTTGACCCAAAAATGTTTAGCGGTGTGTCGAATTTCTTCGCTACTTCTTTCCCAAAGGATTATACATTTTATGTATGATACGCAACTATCCAAGGGGAAAATCATCGCTTAGGGGATTATTATATGTATCGAATGCATATTTTCGTGGTCTTTTGCATCAACCGATATTTTGAGAACACGCTCGCGAGATATATACGGGCTATTTGAAGGTTCGAGCATTCTTAAGGGTGTTTTTGAAAATACTTGTTGCACAATGTAATACTATCCCCCTTTTGTGCCAAGGAGCCTTGGAGTGTCTTTAATGCGAAACTAAGCACGAGTAACCGTATAGTGTATTATTTTTCCATGAATAATCTCTTTATAGTGAGACCGAAAGAGAGAAAAGAAAGAGGGTTATAAAGATTCGAGTGACTCATTTTTTTATATTTATCTTGCCTAAAAACCAGTTGTTTAAATATACATATTAATATACAAATTTCTGGCACCAGCATATAATCGATTATCTCAGTCTGATTCCAAAGTTTAAAAAAATCAGTTAGTTAAATCATAAAAGTATGAAAAATACATGAAAAATATTATTCTACTGAATCTGGTTGCATGCTCGGTTGCATGAGAACAAATAAATACTTATTTTTCTGATTTTCGATTATCCTTTTGTATACAAGTAATGTAGGTAGGTATATAATAGGGTAGGTATATAAATTAAACAGATTTCACCCCTGGGGGTCTATTTATTTTCTTCCTATTTAGTGCATTTGCATGATATGGGAAATAATTCAACTTTAACAAAAGCACAAGTACATTAGCTGGTTATTATACCTCCTTATTAAAAAAATGGGACATAATCGATTCCTAAATATTATGGCACGAGCCAACACCCTTGAGGTTCGTTAGTGGTCATTGTGAAGAAGATTCATACTTCCAGAGTCCCAAAGAAACGGAAATTTATACATCCGCAGATGCAAATGCCGTGTGCCGATCAGCACGAAATTCTATGAACGCAATTAATGCGAGGGTGATTCACCCTCCCTCGAAAAATCGGAAACATACTTCAGAGATTTTTCTCCAAATGTGGATAATTCAAATCCTTTAGATGATGACCTTAAGTTTGAAAATAAATGGTAAATTTAAATAGCACAACGTAGATACCAAAAGTTTATAATACGAAAGTACCAAACTGTACGTTTTTGTCTATGGGGCAAATTTTATAATAAAAATTAGTTCCACAAGAGTAGTAAAGATCAGATCACTTTCAATTCTCTTTGTTGACTCAGTTAATGTGCCTTTGACAAAGTTCGCCTTCGATGAAAAAATAAGTAGTACCACTGACTCATGGAGATCTTAGCAAATTTCGTTACAATCGCCGTTTTGCTAGTAAGCCCCATGATTTTTACAAAGGCCCTGAAGTGTCTTTAGTACACAGTAGCCCCATTCAATAGAAGAGCTCACAAATGCACAGCAGGGTGTCGACTCTCGAGATTCGCTACTCGATATGAATGTTGGGCATGGTCGGGGAAATAATGTCCCTCGATCGACCCTTGCCGCAACATCTTTTCGGCCAATATATTTCGGTCTGAAAGAATTTAATATGTTTATTGCTGTGAGAATGTTGCGTTCGGTTAGGTGGTAGATTTTTATCTGCCTTGCCTTCACGTATCGAAACGACGAGAAGTTGAAAAGCGAATCCAAACTCTCGCTTCTTTTCCTTCCGTACTCTCCCCTCAGTTTGAGATTCATATACAATGTTAAACGTGTCAATTAATTTTACGTGTCCACCTTTTCGGATTTATTTACATTATTTTAAGATTTCATTCTTGGTAGAAAACAATCATTTCAAAAGAATGGATGTGAATGGTAATGCGCAGCATTTAAATAAAATGTATCTGTGTTAGACGAACAATTATTATTAAAAGCGGAACGATACAATTTAGAAACAATTGATACAACAATCGCAACACTTTCTCGCTTTCTTGAGATTCTCACTAGCTCGCGGATGTATCGTATATCTTAGTCATAATGGAAATAAAAAATCTTGTAATAAAAGGATGGTCTAGAGGACGATCATTAACGTCGTACTTTTATTCTTCGTTTATGGTCGTAAATGCATCAGGGATTTGTACACACAGTGCAAGTTTGTTACAGCACCTTGTCGCGCAAAACGCTTACCGCAGCAGTCATTGTGGAATCTTCTAAAGACCCTTATAGAAGTCTAGGTATAACATACACATAGAGTGACTTTTTGTACCATGGAACCTAGCGAAAAGACGTCGTAAATCGTTTTATAGCCTAAGAACTCGAGCACGGACCGATGAACTGGTTCTTGAAAGTACAAATTTCAGACCTCAAATTTTCACGACCCTTCGCCAGATTGCCACTTTTGACAATCTGCTTTGTCGATGTGGTTTATGGGAAACGGTTCAATTCGACTAAAAAGGGCTCTTAGTGCACAAAGGGAATTTTTTAAATGCACAGGTGAAAATAATTGAGAAATTTTAGACTTCTTTTTAGATTCTTCTCGCATTGCACATTTTTAAAGCAGTGTCTGATGCAATTAAATTGAGATACTTGTATTTAAAGGGTTAACAGGATTTAATTGTTTTACTTTAAATATCAACTTTTTAAAATAAAATCATCAAGACACATTGATACTATGTTTTAGATAATAAAAGCCAAGAGTGAATTACTAAGAATTCTCTAGTGAAATAGTGCCAAGTTGTTTATTAATTGCGTTTATAGTAACCATTTTTACATATATATGTGTTTGTCGATACATATATATGTACTTTGATTTTTCCAATTTTTCAGCCTAGTTTTAAAATGTTTATCAAGATGAGCGTACTTTCGTTGTTCGATACTCATCTATTTCTAAAACATCGGCTCGATGTTTTAAAATTTACCAGAAGTTTTGAACGTTCAAATGAACGAAATATTTTTTCCCAATTCTA
>JAUESH010000015.1:2900091-2912474 GCA_032275165.1 Synergus magnus | reverse complement strand
TTTTAAAACTGTTTCTAGTATAAAATACAATCAATACGAAAATTCGTTCATTTGAACGTTCAGAACTTTTCAATCATGTTTTAAAGCCATTAAAATTTATTAATTAACAGAACATCGTCAAACATTAAAATTTTAGGCTGCAGAGTTCGGATGTATCCTTTCATGGATGAATTGGCTGCTTTTTTTGACGATCCAATAAACTGAGTACAAACATCCTTTTTTTCCTAAGCGGTCACCCATCCAAGTATTAATCGCGCCCTACTTTGCTTAACTTAAATTATTGGACAAGAACTTTTTTTTGGGTAACAAAATTTATTTGTGTTTTCAAAGTTGTATGGTCGTACCGAAGATTTTCCATTATTTAAATCATACTTTAGCAAAAGATTTTTCCTTACTAAGTGAATATAAGTATGTAGAATTTTTACTATTATCAATGAGCAGCTCTTTATTAATGATTATTAGAAATTCTTATTAAATCAATTAGTAAACAAATTCTAATTATTTCCTTAATAAGTTCTCACTAATTCATATATTTTGTATGGCATTGAGCAGTTTAAATGAAAATTAAATACGGTAATAACTTTCAAACAATTAAAAATAGTACAATTAAAATTAATTTAGTATATTCTAGTGCAAATAAATAAACAATTTGAAACCCGTTGTTTCTGTCGGTAATGTAATTTCAACCCTCGAAAATTATATTAGGTTCTGCCATCTATTGATTTCTGTTCTAACTTCATATGTTCTTGTACCACACTAAAATCTTTGCCTACATTGGTATCAAATTTTAATTTAAAAAATAATTTTTATTCGCCTGAAAAATTGCAAATACTTGGAATCTTATTAACTTTTTTCAATTGTTTATTATCGAATATAGTTAATTATTTTGTAAATAGTGAGTGAGAAGTGAAATAGTTCCATAGTCTGAATACAGATGGGGACAATTTCCAGTTCAAAAAGGTAGAATATGTTTTATATATTTTCTCATTTGTACTTATTCGTAATTTCTATGTGTCGATTAACATAGGGATAAATTACAATATAAATAAATTAAAATTGAAATAAATTTGGAATATCAGGCTCGGTAAATGTAAGTCTTAAGTTTGTTAATTTGATGAATTGTTCAAAAATTGATCCTTACAATTTAGCGGCCTTTTACTGAACATTTTTTTTATTGAATACATTGATGAAATATTCCAAATTTTAATAATTATAATTAACAATAAAATTTCATTACAAAAATGTTTTTCAGATCAGTTCAACTAGAAAATATTTTTCTGAGTTTGATGCAACAAGTAGCGTCGGGCAAGTTTCCATCCATGACAGTAGATTCAGAAAGTGCCAGGAATTCTTTTCAAGATTCTGCAGAATCTGTAAACGACAGTTTAGAGAGTAATAAAGATAGTCAGACGTCGATCGATTTCGGACGTAAACTAAGTAGAAGCAACTTTGCGTTGACGCTTAGAGTCATGCAACAATCACATCAGATGTTGCAAACATCTTCGCAAAACAATAAAAGCAACGTTCGATCTTTTTATTACGATCTCCAGCAAGAAGAAATTGTTAATCTAACGATGAATAAAGTTAACAATGCTATCACTAATGTTCAGAAATTATTAGGTTGCACGAGATGGGACCTTGGTAAGTTTTTATAAATATTAACGATAAAAGAAAATGTAAGAAAAAATTAAATAGCAAGATTATTAAAATTATTTCCTTTCTCCAGGATTTGTCGTAACATCAAAGGGATTAGTAGCAGGAAATCTGACTCTGAACTTCAAAGAAAAATCAATTACATACTGTAATTCGCGTGGTGATTTGATTCCCCAAGAAATGTCCCAATTAACTTCAATTCGAACTTCAGCTAGTTTCTTACTAGTTGTCGAGAAGGATACGGTATTTCAGAAGTTATTAGGAGATCGAGACAAATGTCCGGAATATCTCAATTGTATTCTGATAACTGGAAAAGGAGAACCAGATATTGCCACGAGAATCTTGGTTCATCGATTGTCAGAAGTTGAGAAACTGCCCACCTACATTTTGGTTGACAATGACCCGTATGGATTTGAAATCATGTGCACCTATCGGTAAATATTGAAATTATTATTTTGTTTTGCTTCTTGTCGAGTCCCAAATATTACATTAATATTGTTTTAATTATTATAGATTTGGATCCAAGGATCACATGCAATGGGCTTCTCCATCTGTTCGATGGATTGGCGTTCATCCAGAAGAAGTCAAAGGGATTGGAATACAGCCCATAGCTCTGAGAAAAGTCGAGATGGATAAGCTGCAGAGTCTCAGGAAACGGAGTGACTTACAATTAGCAGAAAATCTACGCAGGCAGCTGAGAAAAATGAAAAAAATAGGAAAATGTGAGATAGAAAGTCTTTTAGCCCTTTCACATGGTTACCTCACATTCTTCTACATTCCTGATAAAATAAAATCGGGAGAATTTTACTGACTTTAATGTTAACTTAATTCTTTCGAATACAAAAAGATGTTTTAAATAAGTAGAAAGTACTCTGTTCCTTTAAATTTTATTTTCTGAAGTAGCGAAACGTTTTTAATCATAATTCTCGTAACAAATGTTTTTTTAGTCTAAACAATGTTTAATTAAAAGATGTTTTTCTATTTTATGAAGTATTATTTTAACGGAGAAAATATAATTTAATTCGAGATTTGTGTGAAGCATTCTTGCCTCACAGAGTGAAGGGTCAACGACAATTAATTTTATTTTGATATTTAACTTCACAAAGTAGAAGACCTTCTGAAGTTTAATCACATTCACAACATTATGTTAATTCTTTCGTCCATTAATTTTTACATTCACGTGTTCTCGCTCTTGTTACAATTCTTTTATAAGTGGCACCGACGCACATTTCGCTAAGTAAATTTAACAAATTGTTAGTATCTTGTGTCTCATTCCACCTGAAATAAAATGTGAATTTTTCAAAAATTTTAAAATAGTTTTTGCTCATATTCCGTTCTAATTTGTGGGTGGGTATAATTAAAATATTAGTATTTTGTTGGTCCCCTGAAATATACTCTTTTTGTGCAAATAGTTCCCTTTTTTTTCTGCAACAGGAACTTTGAGGTCTGAAAACTACTAAAAGTTTGCAACAAGAAACTTTCTACAGTGATATATGTGTATGTACTTACGAATTATTTCGTACTTGATCCAAAGTTTGTTCGCCATCTTCATCTTTAGGCGAAGAAGAAGTCGTTGCATTTTGACATTCTGTGAATTGATTATGTCCTTGATGGTTACCTTGATTTTGAACAGAATCACTGTTATCGTCTAGAGTGATTAACTGCGGAACTTTGCGGTAGTATCCAAGATAAATCACACTTTTTAGGCTAGAACTTGATGTCGATGGCCTTAAACCGAGAGAATCTTTTAATAATTTATCTTTTTTCGGTGGATCTAATGATCGGTGTCTTCGAGTTCTTTTTCTAAAATTTGCAAAAGGAAGTTTTTCAATTTCACTCTTAACTGAATACACCTTTCAATTTTATTTAATTGAGGTTTACCTTCGAACGCTATTAGTTCTACGTTTCACAACTCTGTCTGTGTATGAAGTCTGCTTTTTCCTTTTTCTTAAAACTCTTCCATGATTTTCATTATTTACAATTTTCTCTGAATCTACTTCCATTTTAACCTCGAAAAGACTAGATTAAAATCAACTCCCATGAAATATGAAATTTGTACCGAAAGATGAAAAACGAAACTCACTTTTAAGAGTTTCCAATTTTGTCACGGTACTTCGTCTCACGTGGATTTTCGAGAAAGAAATTAAGTTGAAATTCCTGATTACTTTACTCTCACATTTGTCAAATCCTTCATCTAAGTATTCGTTTGTTATTTGTCGTTGTTCTGCTATTCGATTCCAAATATAGTTGCAAAAACTATATTAAAAAAATAACACTATAGGACAAGTGCGAACGAAAAAAAATTAGGCATAAATGAAAAATGTTCAGGTAATATAACAGTTTATTGAAAACACTTTGTCCGCCCGATGCTCAGGCTGAGCCTCGCTGATATTAAAAAACGCAGAGTCTTAATAACATGATTATCTTTTAGGTGTTGCGTGGAAGATAGCTGTTTCGAGAAACAAAACTGACAGTGCATTTGCTTCAAAAACAAATTTAGTAGCGCATTAGCACCTCCAGTTTATTTTAATTGACGCAGACACTTGAGGTTTTCCAGGTGAATTCTATTTTGTAAAAATAAAAGCCTGCGAACCGAAGCTAAGGATACAGAATTGAATAATTTAGAAATAGATATAAATTTTAGAAATAAATATAAATTAATTAGATTTAAATTAAAACAATTAATAAAGTTTATTTATCTGAATTCTTATGATTTTTATCGTAGATTTAACTGCAAGTAAAGATTTTCATATTAATTTTTTGTACTTCAATCGTAAGCTTATGATTTTACAAAAGAGAGCCTGGAGTCGAAGAAAAATCGACAAATCGACACCGCCAGTTTTGAAACTGAACATCGACTTCACGTCGTGTTCCGCGTGAATCGGCGTAGTTATATGTTACCAAAGCTATAGATATCTCTATGCGCTGCTACGAAGATTTCTTGCGAGAAATTCATAATACGCGTGCCTTTTTGCTTGCCATCGCATTGATCATTATTATTAAATACAATACAGCTATAATCGATTTCTGTCGTTAATTAGATTTAATAATTGATCGTGGCTCAGGTAAGAATCACGTAAAAATCGTAATTGGAAAAAGAATTTTTCTTTCAAAGTTTCAAAGAAAGCGTCGTTTCTACTTTCTATATACAGAATAGAACTTTAATAGTTTAATGTCAAAACTCTTCAAAAACTCTTTACATTTAAAATCTAAAATGATTTTTTGCGAAAAAGAGAGTTCTGAATCTGATTAATGTTTCTCTTTCACCCGTTTCTTGATGTATCAAAAGAGAGTTTATTGAAAATAATGAAATAGAAGTATGATTCTATGATATAAAGTTATTACGCCTATTACGTGAAACTTCCTTTGCTCCTTCGGACCGAAGCATCTTTTAAAGTAATCAGCCTTCGGTAGGAACAACGATCTTCCTCAGCAAAAGGAAGTTATTCGTTGATCCGAAGTCAATAATAATAGTTCATCATTTTTTCGTCGGTCGACATTATTCCTTTGGAGAATCGCTCACCTATCATTACACCTATTTTCGTTAATTAATATTATACCTATTCTGCCTCAATGTACGTTGAGAAAAATTATTTACTCACTCAAGCAATATTAAGTTATGCTTTATTTTATATGAAATACTCAGAATAATTTATTTCAATAGTAAATATATATCTTAATGAAAGAATTTACTATACTAGTTATAAAATTGTCTAAATTAAAAGTGATTAAAAACAAAATGCTGCGTAGCAATTATTGAAGTATACTTTCATTTAATTTTCTAATAAATAAATAAATGGTGAAAATAAATTATTCCTCTCAACGATCACCCGAACCTCGGTAAATGGACGTTTCATGACACGAAGGCTATGTTCTTGCACTCTGATTATTTAATAATAAATATTTTTATTTAAAACTGAAATCACCTTCCTTGGTGTCAATGTCGCGATAAATTTTAACAACTTCTCATCCTCGAATATAAAGATAACAACGCTTATTTCATAAAATTTAAATTTATTCTCTAACATATTATTACAACAAATTAAAAAACTGGGCAAAGACGAAACTAAGTTTTTGTACTATAGTGATATTTAAGTTATCAATTTTAAAGATAAATTATTTATTAAGCAATTTTTTCCTTATGAAAGGTAAAATCATTTTTATTTATTGTGTCACATTTCTCCTTTTGTTAATTCCGAAGACCGAGGCTTCGTGTGAAGTAATACATTACGATCGAACGACATGGGTTTCCTCACAGTAATTAATAATAACATCGGTATTAGTACCTCTTTCTTTATTGTTTGATTAGTTGCACTAGCCTTGATTGTCGGCATATAAGGGTTGCTGGCACACAGCATTGCGGCGTGCGATTCTTAGCGCGCCTTGTCGACCAAAAATTTCACCGTTCTCTCACAAAAAGAAATCTTATTATTTATCAGTAACAAGAATTTAATAATTAAATAAATATGTACCCGTCAACAAGAATTTATAACTTCATAACAATTTTTCAAATCCTTTTATACTTGTCATACCAAATAGCAGTCACAACAATTTTTAAAAATTCATCAACCCTCGGTGATAAAATTGATTGAACGTCTTTGCGAAGGACTTGAAAAAGTCTAACTATTTATTAAGTTTAATGTTCCGTATTTCAAACGGTAAAAATTGATCAGTTTCGAAAACAATAAATAACAAATTGCTTCGCCAGTTAACAAATAAAATGATCATTTATCATTATCAAAACTAATAAATATTTCACCAGATAAAGCATGGTACACTATTGAAAATTGGAATTCTGATTGGTTGGTGAGAGTGCGGTTTGATGTGTCGATCGACAGGTGTACGATTTAAGTAAGAGGGGCAATTATGTACAAATAGTAAATGTCGACAAGGGGGAACGACTTTCTAGACGCGAAACATTATAGTAAGTATATGTATTAGGCGCCAAAAGCTGTACAGTAAAACTTAAGATAGCATTATTAGGAAACGAGGCTGATTGCACAACGATTTCGAGGCTCTGGATGAACGCCACTTGTCCGAGTCTTATTTCGATTTGATAATCTCAGTAGAATCGACTTCGGATATATTTTCAATTCGCGGGATACATCTTTGTACTTTCTTCTATTTGGCAGTTTATTACATTCTGTCCTCTGCCTTCTTTTCTATTATGTATTTCAAAATTGGAATTTAAAAAACTACCTCGCATTTCAACTTCCATTCTGCAGTGAATATCATTTTCCTGCTACAATTCAAGTTCGCCTTATTACCTTCACTATTATGTTTATTATGGTATTAGATTCATTAATAATTATTACGTATTTCATGGTTATTTTATACAGTCCAAAGAAGAAAGCAGTTTCGCCGATGTCTAGTAAAGGTATTTAATTAATAAACATTAATAAGTAATAGATTGTAGAATCTTTCAGCTGAAATCGGCGCCACTGACATAAAAGGTGATATTTTTTCTTATAAATGGTTTGTCTTTATTTATTTATTCTTCTATTCCTTATCTGAAGTCGATTCTAGTATGTGACGTTATCATCCAGTGAAGAAAGCGAATAATTTTCGCTATAGCAAAGAGAGCTCGTATAACGATGCATGATGAGTATACAACGCTTTAACGATATCGTACAAATATGATGGAATCCCCTTTTTCTTACTCTCCGTAATAATTAATTATCGTACCTATAAAGTGTCCTCGGATACATTCCGTCTCTGTCGCAGGCACACACACGATAATCTCTTTCTTTCTCTTTCTCTATAGCATTCACTCGATCTTTATCAACTTGATTTCATTAACAACAAACGACCTTATCCTAACATAGTAGAAGAAGTTTGGAAGGTGCGAGTCTTATTATTCGAGCGTTTCACGCCGATCATTAAGAACACGATCCTTCCTACCTTCGTTCCTTCCGCGAGGCTCCTTCAGCGACGCTTTTGTTGAGTTGTTTCCAGATCAAAAGCAAGTGCGGCGTCGATAACAAGGAAGTAATGAGTTTTGAGGCACTAGGAGGGATCCAAAACGAGGCATTGGGTTAGGAAATCCTCCATGGAACGATAGGCATGCTCAAGCACACCTGACAGGGCGTGATCTTCGTCTGCATAGCTCTACAATCAAGGAAAATCAATTTTATTGTACTATAAAAGAAGGAACTCTTTACTCGTGCATTTTAATCATAGTCCTCAAGTTTCCTTAAATATTAGTCATAATTATGCAAAAGAAATGCATAAATTAGGCGAGTCGGCAAGTAAAAAAAAATTTTGCAGAAAAAATTATCTTACAGTACTAACTGAAGATAGCAATTTTCTTTTTACTCCATTCTCTTTTAAGTTTATGAGGACCAGAGAGGCTATTTTAAAAAGGTCAGATAATTTGATAAGATAAGCGTTTAAGACGAACCTGGTATCTGAAGATCACTCCTGCCTCAGACATAGCCTTGGCAAAGGCAACGCCGTGCGTGTAAGGCGCTGTGAGATCGGCTAAGCCATGTAAAAGATAAAGGCTATTACTCGGTACCAGTCTGGCACGTTGAGTTAGATCAGCCTCTACATAGCCCTTGAAATTTTCCGCCGGAGCTCCTAAAACGCGTTCCGTAAAAGCGGAGTCTGAAAATCCAAATCGAAGAGATTCATTTCAGACAATATATCTTCATTATTCTTGATCCTGAACTTGATACTCATAAAATCGCATTTGTCATTAACATAGATCCTTCTGTTTGAAACTTTCATATGCTGAAATTCTCTCTAAATGCAAAAGTGAGACCCCATTACCAAAGAAGATATCAAGATCCTAATCAAGGAAACTGACAAATCTAAATTTGCATATAAACGATATTCAAACGTTTTAACTCATCTGCATTTTAACTTGTAAAACAAACTTCAGATTTTCTGACATATTGTTTTATTTTCTGGAGAATAATTGGCGAATCAGTCACTGCCAGAAGATCAAATGTTTTGCATAGCCTGTTGGAGAAAAGATAAAAAGTTGCTTCGAGTAATGGTTCAAATCTCTATTCATTGTTTCTTCGTTTTGTACATGAATTTCCACGTATATTTTTACGTCGATATTTTCACCAGTGCAGTCTATTTTTGTGCAATCCTATATTCTAAGTATCTGTGGTTTAGTATTTTTTTCTGCTTCAGAGAAGATAGGTAGGGAAAATTCAGGATAAATTTAATGTGCTAAATTAAATCTAATACATCGAATTAGATTAAATGAACTCACTGTAATAGAGCCAGTCGGCAATGGGGTTGACGGAGACCCCACATTTGAAGATATTTTGCTGACTCCCAAGTACCATGGCGGTAACATATCCTCCATATCCCCATCCCCAGACACCGACCCTAGATTCATCTAAGTACTTCAGAGTGTTCAAAAGATGCCTGAGTACTGTTAGCTGATCTTGTACTTCGACTCCTCCTAGCCTTCGAAATAGGGCCCTTTTTCCTTGCCCTCGAGCACCACGGACGTCGAGTCTGACGTATACGACGTCATTGTGGCTCGACATATATGTACCCCAATCTATACTGAACTTGTCCGTGACTGCTTCACTCCCAGGTCGGCCATTCACCTCCACCAACACCGGAAATGCAGCGTCCCGAAGCTCCTCTCTCCAAGAAGGAGGCAAAAGAAGCTGCACTTGCGCTCTCCACCCTTGCGGCAATGGTACCTTTATCAAATTTGTTGGGTCATTAGCTCTATTAATCAAGAGGGGTGTCTACTGTGTGGGAATATAAGAAAATCCAGGAATTGAAAAAAAAATCCGGGAATTCTCCTTGATTTCATGTTTGATGCGGAAAGTGGATTTCCGGCTTGAAAAAACTTTTCCGTATAATCAATCTAGATATTTTTATTTGACACTTGCAACTTTTGTTAAATCTCCCTAGTAATTTCTTAAAATCACTTGAATTCTTAGAAATCCTGTAAAATTTCTTGAAAATCTTTAAACTCTTCTGAATTTTATGCTTGCAATAATAAACATTTTTCATTAAAAGTAGGTCATTTACCTCTGTCTGTACGAAACGGATTTAAATGGCCTAGTTTTAGAAAAAAATATTTATTATTGCGAGTGTAAAGTTGGCGAAACTAAATTTTCTCTTATATGGTAATTACCACATGCCCTTGATTTTCATACTGAAATAAAATTACTACTAGTAGATCAAAATATTGTTCGTATTTTGAGGAAAACCTTGGAATTTAATTAATTCTCCTCTTAGATTCTTCTTCAAATTTTGAATTGTTTACTATTTACTATTTCCATTGTTCCACAAGGTCGCTTTTATTGGGGTCTGTTTTGCTCGAAATTTTTCAACCTTTACCTTTTAGTTTGCTTTGAAATCTCGATCGGAGAAGTCGTGGGAAAGACAAAGTGAAACACAAGTCTATGTGATAAGTGATAACTGTGGTAATTTTTTTTATTTTTTATTTACGAGTGCAATGTTTTGTGAGTGATTTGTGCGACTTGACCTGCGGGCTGGATACACGGATCAACATTTTATAAAGGTGTAATTCGTATTATCTTAAAAAAAGACGTACTTGTCCAATTATGCCTCTTTAATATAACACTAAAAGAAAACCGATTTTTTTACATTGATTTGAAATACATATTAACCAAAAAATCAACGTTGTAAAATTTTTTATAATTTCATAATATACATTTAAAGCCTGTAAAGAATTTGAATTTAGAGAGTTTTTTGACCTTGGAAAACGATGTTTATTTGACTTCTATTATTTACTCTAACCAAAATGTTTTCTTTTTCTGTTTCAGGTAATTTCAGCGAGTAAATAGTCACGTACAAGGATTTAGTGAGTAAACTGTGACACAACTTTTCAATATAAAAATTTGAAGTTCCATTTATTTTCTTTCGAATGCTTCGAGATCCGTTTATTAATCTATTCAGAGGTTTCAGCAACTGACATCTCTTAGTTAGTTTTCATTCCATCGAATTTAGTCCTTTTATAGCCAAGACTTAAGGGATTTTTTGTTAGTTTGAACAAGGTGTCTACTGTGTGGGAATTTAAGGAAATCCGGGAATTGTCGGGGAATTGAACAAAATCCGGGAAAATAGGAGAACTGTCCTTGATTATATTTTTGATGCGTGAAGTGGATTTTTGGTTTGAAAAAACTTTTCCGAATAATCAATCTAAATATTTTAATTTGACACTAGCAACTTTTGTTAAATCTCTTGAAATCTTTTGAATTATTTTCAAATCTTTTAAAAAGAAACTTTAAAATTCCGTAAAATCCCTAGTGATTCCTTAAAATCACTTGAATTTTTAGAAATCCTATGAAATTTCTTGAAAATCCTTAAACTCTTCTGAATTTTTTTGAAATCCCTTCAACTTCTTTGTAAAAATGCAATACCTCAAAGTTTCTTCTGGTTGGAAGAGCCAATTGGGACAATCTGTCCCCTCGCTGTATTCTCGTGTCGTAAAGCACTCGAACCATTTTATGAGTTGTAACGGAATGAACACCACCTAAAGGAAGGCCAGGTCCTTCACAGTAAAGGACATAAAATCCCGGATCACCCTCTGCCGTTGGAGGATTGACGGATGCACCAAAGTGGGTGCAATTTGTATAATAATATCTGTAGAAAAGTAGTCATCAAAATATTATAAGCTAATACAAGGTTACATATCAATTCAAAATCATTTAGCTACACTTATATCGTTAGCGATATTTGTTTTATGAGAATAAATTCATTTTCAAGGTAGTATAAACCTCTTCATAAACTTCTATTGGCAAAGAAATATTATTCAAGTATATTATAAGTAGAACAGTATGGTAAACTGCTTAATGTGAATTAACTGCAAACTTCAGATATTGAGTTATTACGGAAGCATTATGTATATATATGCAAGAGTCATAAAACAATATTCCGGGCACTACATCAAAAGTTTTTGGCTATTGAAGCCCTTTTCCGAAATGTTTGTGAACATTCACAATGCACACGTGATGAATGGATGAAGCTAAATCTTTCTTTCTTTCTTTCTTTTAAAGACATTTTATAAAGTTTTCTGGAATTCAAGTTTTCAAGTCCTCAGTTTTGCCATTATAAAGAATGAAGCGAGCTTGAACTTTTTAATTAATGCAAAAACAAAGAACAAGTGTAAGAGTTTCAACTTGCCCATAAGAAGAGCTCTCTTTTCTATTAAATTTTAATCATTCCTTGTTATCCTGCCGCGTCGAACTTTAATTATATACAGAATTAAGTATAAAATTTGTTTAATTTAAATGTAAGTACTTTACAGAGAGTTAAGAAAATTATAATACTTCAATAATTAGAGGTATTCATTAGAAGGAATTGAATTAATTAATTGCTAAGCATTAGTATCCGGAAAACGTAATTAGACATTTTAGTGTCTCAATCATTTAATTAGCCAACTGAAATACATATTTTGCCTTGCTCTTACCGACTACTCCAAAGGACCTCTCCAAGGTCGCATGTAATGCACAAAGGTTCCAAATTTCGAGGATCGTCGGCAGTTGGATCTCGCACCACGTAAAGGTGCTTTTGACCCGGTTTTCGTTCTCTCGTTCCCAAGTAGTATACTAAATGAGCTGTAGTATCCCACGATAGAATTTCACTCACCTGCCACGTGATATCATATAATTTAGAATCAGTTTTAAAATTCACAACATTAAAAACCTTTCCACGGAAAAAATAACTGTTCCAAAAAATGGAAAAAAGTATGTCACTTTTGGACAGGCCAAAATTTTTAGAAAATT
>JAUESH010000015.1:2880937-2896455 GCA_032275165.1 Synergus magnus | reverse complement strand
ATTCGTAAGACTTATGAATATCCGAAAAATATTTTACGAATATTCGTAACTTTGATCCACTTTTCGATAAATTTATATGAAATTCTCTAAAAATTGTGGCCTGTTTAAAAGTGACATATTCTTTGTTAAAATTCCGCAAACTTTTTCCATTTTTTGAAACAGTTATTTTTTCCGTGCAGTGTTTGAAATTTGTTGTAGTAAATCCAATGGAAAAGTTTATCATTTGCAGTGAACTTTCCTTTTTATCTTTGATACTTATAAAATTAGATGGTATAGTTCAACAAATTTCCACGTAGAATTAGTTTATTAGTTTCTTAGTTTATTAGGGAGATTATGTGAATTTGATGGGGAATATTGACCTCGTAACGACCGTGTGATAGAACAGCAATCCTTTGGTCAGTCAGAGTGACGTGCTTAATGTGAGTGAAGTGTTCCTGGCCTCCCTCTTGTACAGCTGCCAGAAGCAGGAAGCTATCTCCATCGGGTGCGAAAACGGGATGTGGTTGAGCGTCCAGCCACTGTCCTTCCGGGGCCCTTTCCGTGTGAGTTTCCTCACACTCCCAGTTAGGAGCTCGACAGGCTGATACTACAGATAAGTTTTGCGACCTTGTCATCCAAACCACTGCAACTTGAGAGGAGTCTTCTCCCATCCACCCCGCAGAGATAAGATAATAATCCCTGAAAATAGATATCATTGTCAGCGACCTTCGTTTTGATTCAAAAATCAGAACCTTCAATGAAGAAATTTCATTTAATTCTACTTTGTTGCTAAAATGAATTGTAGGAAACTTTTCTCTTCTTTCTCTAAACCAAAGAAAATTCGAATAGACTTTTATTCCCGTTTGAAAGGAAAAGTTGCGACTATCATTGTATTTCTAAGGACAGAAAAAGTTTCGTAATGGCTTCTGGTTCGATAAATAAATACCGTCTTGATAAAAATAAATGACTGTCGTAGGATCTTAGAGACTTAGTGTGAAAACTTACTGTCCATCTAAAGCAGAAGGTGGTTTCAGTCTCGTCCTGAAAGGCTGTGTGGTATTCGTGACATTCAAAAAATTGGTGTTATTATTCAGATCGATGAGCCAGAGGTCCACCTCTGGATTCGGTGACCCTGGGGTTGGATATCTGATGGTTCTGGAGGGTGGAAAAGTTCCTCTTTTTGTAGCAACAGTAGGAATACCGAAACCACTTTGGCCCATCTGAGTGCCAAACCAAGGAAATTCGAGCTCGGTGACCTTGGTGTCATTGAAGCTGGCAAAGAGAATATGTGATCCATCCGGGCTGGACCAAATCGCCTCAGGCCTCGGTAAAACCTCTTCCTGATAAAGCCAGTCTGGAACACCGTTGTAAACCACTCCTGGTATCCCTGTGTCTGTCAGACGAGTGTCCTCGGTGGCCGAAGGCGTTGTTCTTAGATAAATGTCGTTCTCAGATATCATCAAGAGAACAGTCGTATTTCCAAGCCAGGTCGCATGCTGGAGGCGCGTCTGGTGACTCTTCGGGGACGTGTGGAGGCGAAGAGGCATGTGATGGCTAAGAAGAATCAGAGTTTCATCACCTTTGTCGATGATTGGTTTTTGCGCGTTTTACTTACTCGTTTGTGACGTCGTACACCGTGTAATGAGCTGTAAAAGTGTGCCGGAAAACCTGTAAAACACGATAAGCGACGAGAAAATTACTTGGGTTAAGGAAAAATTGTCTTTTAGTGGCCATTCCTTTCAATTTTCGAAAGACGTGACCTATTTAGGAATTTTTAGGTCTTTCATTAGAAAAATGTTTCGAAACAAGTTTTTTAATTGATTTTTACTTCTTAGTCATTTATTAAGACCTTGTACGTTAAAAGACCTTTTAAATTAAAACCCTCTTGTGAGCAGCTAGTTTATTTGTATGCACAACATGGCATATGCTGAATTAAATAATTAAATTTCAAACTGCTCACGTTTTCATAATGTACATATGTTTAAGGTGAGCTTTACATATTTTCATCTGTTCATAATATACACTAGTTTCCAAAATAATTAGCATCCCGAACTTTTGACAATTGATAAAACACATCTTTCTCCATAATTAATTTAACTTTTCTTATGGGTTTTAAACTTGAATATTTATTCTAATATTTCGACTCGAAGAGAATCATGAAAAAGATAAACACGTTCTTGTTCAAGCGACTTATTGGCATATTCATTACGATCGCTGGTATCTTTAGTAAAACGCCTTGACCATCTTTTATGAAATAATAAAAAGAGAATAATTAGTCAATATTGATTTTAAGCGTGCTAAGAATATTTGAAATTTAAAATATAGATTTTATTTTGTCGATGGACAGATTATTTTTGACATCTTCACGGTCGGGAATTATTTTTTAACAATGAAGTTTGTCTCACTTCAAACTCTAAACTTTCTTCCAAATTATATGCTGCTTTCTATCTAAATCTGAATCTCTAGCAAATCGAATATTTCTTTTCTATTCTTTATCTCACATCCAGCCTTTTAACCTGGATTTACTCAGAATAGATTAAATCTTTTCCATTCTTTGAGAGTTAACTTTACAACATTCTCATCAGAAAACTGCTAAACTGAAATTTCCCTGTAATAAAAATGACATTGGGAACCCTTTCTTTAGAAAATAAAAATTTATGTACACATTCGAGTTTGCTTAAATGTTAGAATTGTACTTAAAGAGTTAGAAGCCATTTAAGATAAAGACCGGTATGAAAATAAGTACTTTGTACTCAAGATTTATCAATCAAAAAAATATATATATATATATCTGTATAAAAGGCTGAAACAGATGCAGTAGACAAATCCGACTTTAGTCAGACGTAACGAAAGTCTGAGCAATCGACTTTATCTTCCTTACTACTCTTACGACTTCATATTCTGCTGATCTACAAAGCATATAAAAAAACGTAATTCGATATTCTTAAGTACGTAGCTAACTTAAAAAAATAGACATGAAAGAAGATTGACATTCTTCCTTTTATCCGCTTCCATCAAAGCTAAAGTCGATAAAATCTAAAAGAGAATATTAAACATAGAAAGGTAGCAGATCCTCTTCTTTACAATATTAAAATAAAAGTAATATGAATCCTATTTTTTTTGCTTTATAGCAATTTGTACGATCTTGAATAAATCGACTTGAAAATCAACTGCACAAAGCAATAGTGAAACTCTATTGCCATTAAAAAGCAATTGTTACCTCATGACATGGTTCTTTAGGCTTTCTTCTACGACGTATAACTTCCGCTAAGCGGGACAGAAATAAAGTACTTGGGAGAAACTTAAAACACGCAGCATGGCTTAAACGACTTTAAAGTACTCTTGATCGCATTGTTACTGTCTCAGTGCAAGTAGCAACGCGTCGTAAGTAGTACAACATTATACAGACGGCAGTGAATTTCGAATGAAGGCGTGCATATATGCAAGAGGACACTTAGAGCACCTCAAGTGGCTGTGAAGTATGTGACGAGTATGTCACCAAGAAAATCAACATGAAAGACATTCATAATTGCTTTATAAGTACCACAATAAAGTCATCGTCAAGTGGGGTGCATTTACTAGTTATATTTTTATTTAAAAAGTTAAATAGAGTGAAGTCCATTTTAAGAAATTTAGAGAGCAAGTTCACATTTTGAAGCTGTGAATCCAGGGTAGCGACTTGATCGAGAAATCGGGAAATGACTATGAGGTCCCTTAAAATCTTTTGAATTCCTTGAAGTTCCTTAAAATCAAGTGAAATTCCTTAAAGTCATTTGAATTATCTTAAAATCCCGAGCAACCCCGGGTAAATTTCTGTTAGTAAATAAATAAAAATACAATGGTTTTGGGAACTTTTTTTCATAAATCTTTGCGCTTTGCGGTAAATATAAATATGTTATTTTTAGTTGATTGGGAAAATTGAAAAACTTGACCGGCAAAAGCCGGGAAATGACCAGGAATTTGAAATCGTTTGCTCAATCGCCACCCTGTAATCAGACATAAATTCTACAGAAGAATATATTCTACAATCTATACATATAACTTTTTGAACGTTGAACCTTTGTAATATTAACAACATTTTTCCCTGACTTACGGAATTCCGAAATCAATTATTAATTCTATTTATTCTCGTATTTCAATTTCCACTGAAAAACGATTTGATGAGTTGTGTTTAAACTAGTATATTTTCCCTCGCAGCGTATTATTGAATAATAGGAGATTAAAATAAGCTACTTACTGGTTTGACATTGTGTTTGAAGAGCACGTAACGTAAGTCAGTACTGCACTGATACCCTTGAACATTGAGCTGCCTCTGGAAACAAAGTTAATGATAATTATTAGGCAAGCTTATATATTTTTATGTATACTTAAAACATTCATCTTGGAATTTCAGATGAATTATAGCATTATTTTTATTTGAGAGGCAATAAGTATTACATCAGAACTAAATTTCAATTTTATACGAAAAAACTACGATTTTAGCTACAGGAAAAAAGAAACGTCAATAATCTATCAATGTGTTCGATATAGAGATTTTCAATATCAGTTTTTCTCATTTTTCTGCGAAAAACAACGAAACAACGAAAAAATCTGACATTTTTCCTCGCATTTTTCAATTTATATACTAGACTGATGTTCCACATAATTTTCGACGTTCCATTAGGTTTGAGCTTTGGTCAGAAATAATCTTCCTATAAAAAAGAGGATGTTGCTTCACCTCCATAGCTAATATATGTATTTGGTTTTTATGAGGTAATAATTCACATCGAAAACATTTTTATTGGGTACTGAAACTCATATGTATTGCGCATAAAGACGAGAATGTTAATCATGGGTGCACAACAAACTAATAAATATCGGATATAATAAAAGTCCGGTGAATAACCCTTGACAATTTCATAAGCGGGTCGAGTGGGCCATTGATTATTGTGTACTTAAGTTTCAAGAGCTCGTGATCCTGCAGGAAATTTCGCTTGCATTTATGATAATCTGATTAAATTTTCTTTTGAATTTGATCTGTTGTGATAATGATAATTTATATCATTCTCTAACATGTTTTCCATGATTCTGAAAACATTTCCCACTTCTCACATTCTTGTGCTGATTGTTTTAGGTTTCAAAAGTGCTATTTATATTAAATCAAACAAAAAAGATTTGAATCCATAAAATATGATATCTCACAATAAATATCTCTACTATAAAAAGCAATTCGAGGTTTGAAGAAGAGCCATCATTTCCTGAACCAATCCTTCTTTTCGGCAATCTTCATCCCTTCAGCTGTCTCATTACTAAGGTTATAGTTAGAGCACCTTGAAATATTCTCAGCGAAACTTGAGCCAAGAAAACGGAGTAAACGCGTCACATCTCGTGTTTTTGCGCATTTTTTCGTCACAATTCAGAACTTTAGTGGCGACGTCGGGTGCGGCATCCTAGTGGACGCCAGATCTGTTCGGATCAATGCGGTATTCCCTCGTGTTCCGGTCCCCCGACTCAAAACCCCTTCCTCAGTGAAGTACATAGGAACAGAAAAGGGATGAGGATTTGGAACTCGTCCACGAAACGACCAACCCCTCTTCTTTCCCTCCCCACCCCTTCTCTTTCCTTCTTCTTCTTTTTCTCCTTCTTTTCCTTTTCCGTATCCTCTTACTATGATCTCGCAGGGATCAATCACCCTGTGTTTCGGTTACAGCTTCTTGCCCCCTCCCCCTCCTGCTTTCTTATTTTTCTACTAGTTCGCAGCTCCCAGAGTAAAATCGAGCTATCGAGCAGAAAATGCAATACCCCGAAGCTTCCCTTTCTCTATACCAAACTATGGAATACCTTGCATTCCACTTTTTATTCTACGTAGGCTTTGTTTTATATCGCGTTCGAGTAAACGGTACAATACAAAATGAGGGAAGGAGGATGAGTCGACTCTAGCTATGAGGGTATAGAATTGCAGAAGGCTTTAATTCCACTGAAGGTTGGTTTTGCAAATACATCGTCCCGAGGCATCGGCATTTCACCACAGCTAATCTGCTTTGCCAGTGAGATTATTTTGTCGAAATGTTCTCTGTTAGATCTGGATTGTCAATTTGAAAATGAATGAAAATTTTTGAACGTTCAAATGAACGAATTTTTGTACTGATTGTTTTTTAAACTAGAAACAGTTTTAAAATATTGACACATTTGCATTGAAAATCATTCTGTTTGAACGAAATTTGTAATGTGTATGGTTTTCTTTAGTTGTACAAATATTTCTGGATAAAATTGAAGTGGGAAAAAATATTTTGTTCAATTGAACGTTCAAAAGTCTTTAAAATAGATATATATTAATATGAAAAATTTATATATGAGCTAAAATAATTCTCCGGTTTTTAATATTGTTAATTTTGAGCAGAAATCTAAAAGAATATTCATCTTGTAGCTAGGAGTACGTGACTTTTTATGTGCATGTAATGGCAGTTTATTTTACATTCACTATGTGAATATGTAATATGCCAAGTTTATGTAAAGGGTGCATTAAATTTGCAGTATAATATACTTGTAATTTATAAGTTTGATCCTTTTTCTAAACAGTAGTAAAAGATATTTTTTTGTTTCAGGTAAGTTTCAGCCATTATAAGGAAATGTTTTTATCCAGTCACTTTTAAGGATTCAGTGAGTACAAGCAAATTTTCTGATTTCTGACTTAAATTCGACATAAACATTTGACATTACTTAATTTCTTCTGGATGAACCGAAACTAGACATTGACTGAACGATTTATCTAAGTATTTGACATTTGATCCACGTCGGAATTTCATCTGCTAGGGTGTTAGATAATAAATTATCGAGTTATAAGTTGATTCAATGAGATTAGCTGCCGACAGCCAATGAACATTTCTCACAAAGGGATTCCTGGTCCAAATTGCCAATCAATTATCTGTCTTTACACATGCAACTCCACATGTTTGTAAACGCTTACGTACATGCATATTGCACACTGTAGAGACCGTTGGTAGCTTGCTTCAGCGAGAATATCTACCATCAGTTTACCTCTGAGTTGTTTTGATTGAGACATATGTCATCAGATTCTGTTATAATTGCAAACGATGAAACTTGGAAATTTTGAAACTATAGAGTTTATCCTTCATTTGCTCTGAAATTCAAAGTTCTCTAATTCAAATATATAACAGCGCAGTAAATTTCGAATAGTTCTAATATTATTCAATCTGTTTTCGCGGCTGAAAATATTTATCACTCTATAACTTGTTAACTTGTTAACTCAACACTTGTGCTTATAAAAATGATTGTTGACATGAGTCGATTACAGATGGCGTGTTGGTCATCAACAGAGAATTTACTGCGAGTAGCATACACATGTATGCGACGCGAAGAATTTATTTGGGGAAATGCCAAAAAGGGTCTTTACACATATTTTCAATTGAAATCCTCCTCTGGCGTTATAATTTTACTTTGACAAGTGTCGATACGTGTTATGAGTTATGTTGATTAATTATTTTATATATCCGGCTCTTCATTCTACATTTTTTTATCAATTTTCCCCTCGCGTGTACTACATTCTATTTCTCTGAAAGTGGACGTTTATTTCAGGAAATATTTTCATTCAATTCTACTTCTAATGTCAAAAATGTCTATTTGAAACCGATTGACGGAAAACGCTTCAATTTAATATATGTTTTTGAAAATACTTTTTTTTTTATCATAAATCAAGTTCACAAATTACGTACCAGCGTATGGTTCGATACTAGAAGAGAAACAGTGTTATTTGAAGTGTCCAGCAAAGCCAGGGAACCATCGTCTGCTTGATAAACGAACTTGTCGTGAGAAATCCATGTCGGTGGTAGTCGATGTGGTGTCAGATCTCCACGTAAACACTCCTCCAATGACAAACGCCTTCCGCTCCAATATAAAAGTTCGTCGACGTATCTGTAATTAGTAACAAGTTCTTTTCCACAAAAGCTGAACACGTAAAAGCACAGTTTTTCGAAATTAGTTTTCTTTTTGCACAATTGATTAGACAGAATGTCTATCACATTTTATCTTTAATTTTCACTATATAGCAGATTGTAGCAAAGACTGTTATTTATATTCATCATGTTTTAGTTAGTTTTTGTGCATAATAATTTTTCTTACCCAAGGAGGTAGATAGCTGTAACAATACCAGCAATGACGATGCCAATAACCAAAAGTGAGAATATTATGCTTCGCCAGTTGTGACCACTTTCTCCATACGTAAGATCCTAAAATTCAAATAGCAAAATGAGCTCAATTGATGTTTTTGATGAGTAATTTTTTCTTGAAAGAGCAGAAGCCATTTAGTTTAAAATAAGATTCAAAGAAGTAAATTAAACTAAAATAAATATGTATATATCGATAAAACATAGGATTTTATTCTTCTTGGACTTTGTTCTTGTTCTGTTGATTGTTACTGCTTTATTAACAAGCCTCATTAATATCACTTCTTGCAAATTATTCTACATCATACAGAGCATCATACAGAGTTTGAATTGCAGTTCAAAATGATGTTTTGATTACGTGAACTTCAGGCAAACAAGTTCGGAACTTAGTTGGGGGATCATTAGGCTTGATGCTGTGGGGTATTTAGTGTCAAAGCACAAAAGCTGATTATTCTTATCTATTGTGATTGAAAAGTGTTTCTTATTGATGCTAAAATTCCTGGTCTGTATCTCTTCATTTTTAAAAGATTTATGTATTCTTGTGAATCTATCCTAGAAAGATTGCATGAAATGTTATTTGAATGTTATTTTTCGTTTGAATGCATCTTCGAGGATACTTTCTTGAATGTAGTTTCAAATTCACGGAAGTAGTTTTATAAAAAAAAAAACAGTATCGTGATTTTCGTGGAATAGACTCGTTTCGCATCCTTTTTGTCATACAATAACGGCCCCACGAATAGCTTTCAGTGTCCTCCGTGAATATCATTGCCTCCCATTTCAGTTGGCGAGTTTAGATTCACATGCATATTGCATTCGGGTTATGTCTGTGCTAGGACTAGCCGGAACACGTTCGGACCATGTAATACATACTGTGGCAGGATTTTGGAATACGCGCGAACCAACACTAAAAGCGTAATGCACTTAGAGTCTGTCATGTAGGCCATCTGGAAATTATGCACGGCGTGGATAAACGTTTATGCTTTAGCTCAACTACTACCTTTGATCCGTGATTAGCACAACTGCTTCAATTTTATTCACCGTATCTATATGTATCAAATTTACTAAAATTATTATGTTGCAAACAGTGTGTCAAATCCTCTACTCTAATCGGGAAAAAAATTAAAAACTAGCTATAATGTCCGAATTAAAAGAATGATTTATTTATTATCGGGACAAACAAATATTTTTGGAGTAATACAATTCTTTACAGTACAAATTTTATTTGGAAAAGTAGTTTTGAAGTAAAAAAATAAGCTACAATGTGTCTAAGTTGAAAATCACATTGTCTGACGAAAACAGGACGTTTCTACTTGAAAACTGAATGCGACTTTCGGACCCAGGTGGTTTTGTAAGGGGAAATGGACATTTCTGGTCAGACATGGAAAAGTGTAGAATGTACATTTTCACTGCAAAAGACATTTCAGGAAAATAGTTCAAATTGCAGTGTTGGATATAATATAATGTTTCATTTTGTGATATAGAAAAATTTATAATGTTTGTATCAGTAAACAAACTTCAAATGGTTTTAGTGTCTTATTTTTTCTTGATGTAGATTTATTAAGGTTTGTTCTTTAAGTTTATTATAGCTTGTTTCTTTTTAAAGAAGGAGAATAGTAAATTTCTCTCGAATGAGAACGAATATGAAATGTAGCGAAAGAAAACTGGTACAAGTTAAAGCTAACTCCTTTGGGAAATTCGAAGTTTCATTCAAACTTGGGCATGTGCGCAGAATGCATAATTTGTTTACAAAATTTTCTAATGGAAGAGTACGTTTCATATGGGCTTGAATAATAATTTAAGATTTTTTCTCGACCCTAATCTCCTGAAAAGAGGCTCTAAACTTGAATTTTTTATGTCGATTTCCCAACATATATTTTCCTACCCTCCCTTTATCATGAAGCATATGGCCATATAGATTCAGGGAAGTAGGCGATGAGATCGCTTTTAGCGTGGGCACTTCTCAATAATGACGACGCGATTTCTCAGCTTCCCTCAAAATTGACAAACGATCGACTTCCCGCGACAATTGGCCGACATCGGGCGGTAAACGCTTTCAGACGACTTGTTTATCGTGATGAATAATCGCACCTCGGCGAACTCGTCGACATCTAAGTCGGCTGCTGAATTCTAAGCGACTGTTTTGCCGCATCTCTGAGCAAAATGGCGCTAGGGGAAAAAAAGTATACTTGTCTCCGGAAGCCGCGAAGACCTTCTTAGGTATTCCGTCCGGGTGCATCGTAATAGCAGCAGCGAAGAAAAGAAGCGAGAGAAGAGGGCCGAAAAAAAAGAAAACACCCGGCGAACAGATACTTGAAGAGTATTAGTATTCGCATTGTCGAACAATCGAATTTATTTCATCGGATTTCCTTCTAGCATATAGACGTTCAACGAGTAACGAGAAAGTAGAAAAAAAAGTTTACAATCGACTTGCAAATTTTTCCACTCTTTTTTTCCGACCAGTTTCTCTCGATAAAGTCGAGATGGTGCTAAGGACAAACAATTTAACATCGCGATGTATAAAGTATAAAAGCAAAATCCTTTGTATAAAAAGCTCGATTGAATTTTTCTCTTAAATCCCTAATTGATAGTTTGCTTACGTTTTTTAAATTTTTAAATGTCGTATAATGAATCGAAGTTAATATTGAACTTTCAAAGTTGATTTCATTCAAAAACTTAATTACCGCTTACGACTTTTAATTCTGCTTAGGAAAGAAGTGAAGCTCAGTTTAATTCTTCCTTTTTGTGCAAGAACAAAGTTAATTTTTCCTTATTATCCTCTTTTGCGCAGGAAAAATGTTGACATTTTTAAACCTACTATATTTATTATACTTAGAAAGGTTGACTCGCTTAAGTTTCACGCTATTTATGTAGTTCATTTACATTAGTTTTTGAATTTTTATCTGCTTAAGACCTTTAAATACAATAAAGTTAACTGTTTTTTCGTATAATCTGCGGCATTTTAAAAAGAAAACTTTTTTCGTGCATCAGAAAGGTGAAATTTAAAAAAATTAACATTTTTTACGCATAGGGCAAAAAAAAGGTAAACTTATTTAATTACACTCTAGAATTCCGACAGAGCGAGTATAAAGTTTGAAAGTAAACAATTTTAAACAAATTCGAAAAAAAATTAATTTACAGAACGTATAAATAACAAGAATAGTTGTATTGCTTACCATGCAAAAATGGAAGCAGCGTACCATGACTTTTTAAACAAATATTGAAAACGTATACTTTTTGCACTTCCCGATTGAAGAGGGTGTGTTTTCTCAAACTTAGACAATATGAGACTGACTGACGTGTTACCACTTCAGACTTGTGGATGGCTTCCCTCGGCGTCGATTCCGCCTCTGGTATTCATAAGGGAAAGTCCCAAGAGTGATAGACCTTCGTGATCATTGACATAAATTCCAAGTATAGAAATTTCGATTTACACGTCACACAGCACTCATTTTTTATATGGAAATATTTCTTCTACAAAATTAGATTCGTCTTCCAGGTCAGTAGTTTTATGAAAGAAGAATGATTGAAGCTTTAAAATTAAATTTCTACTTATTATTCTTCAATTATTTTTGTACTTAATCTTCACTATATATGAATTTTACTGGCTACTCGGAATTTTGACAAGATTGTATACTCAAAATGGAATTTCAGAAACTCGATAAGTTCTGCTTTAATTACGAAACAGTTCCACCTGGAGCTTTCGGAATCCCAACACTTCCAATGACGTTCGATGGATAATCAAGTTATTGTGCATTCTTTGCGGTTCCACGCTCACAAGTTTGCAACCACAGTTATATTGGTGTCGATCTTCTGTCTCTTTTTCTGCATTTCGTCCCCTTTCTCTTTTGCCTACTCTCTCGAATCTTCCTATCTTTTTATTACAGTCTGTCTTTTGTAACCCACATTTTGTTCTTTTCTTCGCCAGTGAGAAAGAATGTTCAACGTTGAATACAGCGAATGCATCAAGAAAAATGTATACGACAAAAGCCAATATAAATTCAAAAGAGAGGAAAACTGTGTTCTCTAGAAAGTGAGGTCACTTCTGTCGAGAATATCACGTTCGGAGAAGAATGAGGTATTGAAGAAGTTTATAGAATTAAAGTTTCATAAAGCATATTTTCAATGCAGAGAGACACGTGTTTTTCTTTAAAAAGTTCATTTTCAAAAGTCTATCGTTTGTTCATAATTAACAAGCTTAAAAGCACTCAAAATAATTATTTTCTAGATTAGATGTTCTGATACTTGTAGCAGGAATTGTAGGTTTTAGAAAACTTCGATTTATTTCTAAAATTGTTTTCTTTTTTTGCTTTTCAAACTCTTGTCGGAAAAAGAGAAGACTTTTGTATATTCTTCTCTTTATTTCTCTCGTTTATTGCACACGCAGAAAAAAAAATCTGTTACTATTACAGAAGCCCTATGTTAAAATAGTGATAGCATAGCTTCTTATGTAGAGCTTACAGAATTTTCTGTAATCTTTGCGGAATTTTCCAGTATCTTACAAATTTATACGCGTAAGTGAGGACAGCATAGTTTTTTCTGTAAATCTTACAAGATTTTTCGGTAAATCATACATAAAATTCCATAAAGATTACAGGATTTCTGTAAAAATTACAGAAAAATGCATGCTGTCACCATTCCGTAAGATTAGTAGACTCTTTTTTCTCCGTGCAGGAAGAACGTGTTATGTTTTACGGAATGTTCTCATAGTCGAAGACGATTCTTCAAATGGTCTCAATAGACATGAAAACTGAAAATGAATTATCAAGTATCTATCAGATAATTGGATTTAATTAGATACAACATATAAGATAGAATAAATTGAAATATAGGAAGGAAAATCTTGGAAAAGATGATATGTTTCTATAACATAGCATTGCTGCGAAAATTATATGTAGATTCGATATATGATTGTAATTGGATAGTGTTATCTCCACTGCTCTTGATAGATTTGACTGATCTTATGCCTACGACCTCAATAATCGTGATTGTAAACGGTTTCCACTTTTGTATTGCAGAAAGCGTTTTGGCAAAGGACGGACGTTGTTTTGGCGATCGCATCATACGTCCCTAATGCCAGAATTATAAAACACGAATGTCAGATCTGAATTTCGAATTGAGATCATGAATGATTAAATTCATGAAACAAGATATCATCTTTTTAAAATTTCTTCTGGAATTTTTTAGGACACATAATTTCCAAGAGAGATGACTGAAAAGTTCTGAACGTTCATATGAACGAATTTTTGTATTGATTGGATTTTAAACTAGAAAAACAGTTTCAAAAAATATTGATATATTTGCATTGCATTTGAAAATCTATCAAAAGCGAGGGAACTTTATTTGTTAGTTGAATTAAAAAGTTAGATAACAAGTAAACTAAACATTAAAATGAAACAACATAGTAATTGTTCTTCAATTGTTTAAGCTCAAGCTCTCTTTTGTAATTGTTTTCTCTCTGAGTGTCTGGAGAAAATAAGCTTTTAAATCGTAAAAAGAATTCCTGGACACACGTGTTTTGCACCTCACAAGGGACAGAGAGAGAATCCTTTAAATCTTAAATGCTCAGAGGAGGATAAATTTACTCTCAACTTTAGTCTTCTCCTTGTTCCTCGACTGTTCAAAGTGGAGCGATAATCGTTATATTCTTCTCGCTCTCTAGCCGCCACGTTGCGTTGTAAGTACCGTTATTTGAGATCTCACAGGGTGGAAAAGCTGAGATGGCTTCGCCCTAACGAGACCAGAGCTAGAGCCAATTAGTGTTTAACTCGATAAATTGACACTTCCTCTCAGTTTCCTAGATTATGTCATTCCTTCAATAATAATTAACCTAGAAATCCGCAAAATAGGATAATATACGCAAAAGTCCCCCATTGATATTTTAATTTCAGACTACACATTTGATACCAAATCGAATACTCTATTTTTTGGAGTTCTAAGTTGTGAACTTACGAGCACTTGTGTATACCTACTATGTATAGAAAAAACTTCGAATGCAATTGGTTTTCGAATGAGCTACCATGCTTCTCGATCTACCATAATTATCTTCTCTCTATTGGGATTGTCAATATATAGGAGAACTACACTAGACCAAAAACTTGCAAGTTCGCGTTGGATGGGTTGCGTGCCTCGCATTTTCCGCACCGAGCATCAAATAATTTATCGTCTAAGAGTTTAGATACTTCATTTCCAAGGGAGCGTACTAAAATTTAACAAGATGTTACCGAAAATCATTGCAACTTTGTCTGACATCACGTGCGATGGAGACACAATTATCTCGCGGGTACGTCGTTCAAGTTTCGAACGTGATCTGGGGTAAAAGCACCGTAGCAGAGACAAAAATTCTCACAGAGCTCTTTGTTGCTATTTTTCGGAATATAAAAAGGTCAAGTACCTACGCTGGAGTACTTTGCTTATCAGTTATTTACTGCAGTAACCTATTTTATATTAATTTGAATCTTAATTAAAGGCGAAATGCTAATCAGACAATATTCGTAAGGTATCAAGAGTGAGCAAGAACATAAATCGAAAATAGGATCTTGGCGTACAATGCGCATAATTAAAACGTCAAGTTTGCAAGTTGACGAGGTCTACGTGCCTAGGCATTTGGCACAACGAATCTTCTTAAGCAGAAAACTTGAAGATGAAAAGTCTAAGAAGTAAAGCTGAAAGGGGTTGGCAAGCAAGAAAAATGAGAATTACAGTCCTTTGACTTTCAAGAGTGCATAATGAATCGCAGAGTTAAGATCATCTTGGGGAAGACTTTGCCAAGTCGATGCCACCCTTACTCTTCATAACTATGTAATGATCGGTTTAACAAGCAAATCATAAAAGAGTCACAGATCTTTACGAATCTGTGAGCAAAGGATCAAAGGATGAGTTTCTAACATTGATTACTATTTATTGTCGTATGTTTTATTCTGGTCCTTCTGCTTAATGCAGAGAAGAATCTTGATATTATATACAGTACTGGCCAAAAGTTTGAATACACCTGTTTTTCGATGATCGTTTAACTTCTCTTATTGTTAAATTGAATTACATTAAGGGTTAAATTTTTTCTTTCAAGTAAGTTAAAAGCTATCAAAATTCTGCTTTAAAGTGAGCCCAAAACGAAGTCACTTTGTCAATTTTTTAAGAAGATATTGCAAAAAGCGTCAAATTTTAATGTTTTATAATAATATCAATAACTTTCGAAATAAGGAAATTTTTTTTAATTTCTTGGGCTCATTTTAAAGGTAAATTTATATGGTATCTGATCCACGTATTGAAATAATTGTAAAATTATTACTCTGTTTTGTGCGAGATATTTAAATATTTTTCCTGTCGAGATAAATATTTTTATAAAATAAAGGAAATAATTAATCATGATGTTTTTGCAAA
>JAUESH010000015.1:2866009-2877805 GCA_032275165.1 Synergus magnus | reverse complement strand
CCGTTATATGACAGTACTTTTGAAACGCAAAATGAAATTCTGCTTTATTTCTCTCTCCATATTGACATAGTAAATATTTGACGATCAGAAAGCGAGAATTCGAGTGACTAATTGGTATCAGGATTTCACTATGTTTCAGTAGGAAATGAACGATAATCAGTTAAATGAACTAAAATATTCAAT
The DNA here is from genome assembly GCA_032275165.1 of Synergus magnus. Classification (NCBI taxonomy): domain Eukaryota; kingdom Metazoa; phylum Arthropoda; class Insecta; order Hymenoptera; family Cynipidae; genus Synergus; species Synergus magnus. The sequence continues at coordinate 2,877,622 of JAUESH010000015.1, read as the reverse complement.
TGGAAATTCAAATCTGCGAGTATCTTATTTCTATTCGAATTCATTATATTGAGATATTATGGATTGTAAATTCTCTTACCAAAGGATTATAAAATTTATATTCCAACTTTTTAACTGGAAGATCGCAAAATGATAGCTTGAATTTTAGACCTTTTGATGCAGTAAACGAAGATCTAATTAAGAATCCATAAAGAGTTAATGACAAGGACTAAGATTTTTCCGTTTTACATAGTGAAGAAAATTTTTCAATATCCATTTGCATTCTCATTAGTTCTCGTTTAATTATCCTAAACGATTTTTTTTTCAATTGACTCCTTTTATTTCCTGTATAATATTTCTTATATCATAAAAACTTCATTATCATAACTCACGGTTAAGCTTCATTGTATGTTCTAAAGTGAGATCTCTGACGACAAAGTTAGTACTTATAAATTCTAAACGAGTTACTCATCTCATACCATCTTAACAAGAATTCTAGCCTCACAGCTTCGCGCTGCGTGCCTGTTAGCAGTTGTGGTTCTTCCATTTGTCGAAAAGTTATATAACAGCGATGTATACAACTATGCATACACAATTTAGTACAGAGAGCGATGCAAGAGGTACGAAAGAAAAGAGAAAGGAGATGATATAAGTGAGAGTTAGAAAAGGACAAATACGCATGCGAAGTGGGATGGAAAATACTCTCAAGGTGGGGAAAGGAAAAACATTTCCCACCCCTAGGCATGCAGTCTTGTATGACGCCGTGACGTCAGAGAGGTGGCTGTGACGTCAGTAGGGCGGTGGGTAACGAGGGTAGAGAAAGAGAAAGAGTTGAAGGGATTGGAGAAAGATGCAAGCTTGATTCAAAATAAGGTCGACTACCTTCGTGCACCGACGCTATTCCATTCATCGGTCACAGTCGGAAATGGCTATCCCCTCCCTCCCTGACCACCCCGAACTTCCTGCCTCTCACCACCCTTCTTTTTTTCAATCCGTCTATCAACCCCGTTCATCCAGTAGAATCCGTTTCTTCGAGATAAATCCGAAAAAGCAGGACAAAAACTCATCTTATGGCAAAACATTCTCATAGTTCGCAGTTTCGAAGACTCTTTTAGTAATCGAATACTCACACCTCTTCGTCTCTCGAAAACACCCTCGGTTTTCCCAAGAGTTGTTCATTTTCTTCCACTTACGTACCATCCGGCGCCAAATGGGTTCGTTAAACTTCTGTCCATGCACTGTGTCCAACATTACTGGACTTCTTTGATCAGGTGAAAAAAGTAAGGGATATACGACCCCTGATTTCGGATTTAGAGAATAAGAGAGTTTAGGATTCATTATCTTATCTGTTGATGTTGGTTTTTCTTCTGGCTCATTTTTCCTGATTAGATAATGAATATCGAATTAATTAACGGATCAAGGCGATGGGCAGACAGGTTGTCTCCGATAGATAGAATTTCTGGGGTAATTCAGAAATCGATGAAGGACGAGTTAAACGCCGAGTTTCACTTTCGTTGGACTTTCGTTGGACTTTACTCTTGATAAGTCCAACAATGAAATTTCTGTTTGAATTTCTAGTTTAGATTAGATAATTTCTATTCATTACAATTGTCTGATTTTGATTAACTGATTTGATCGTCTTTTCTCGATAAATTCAGTAAATGATGACTAAAAACTTCTGTTAAATAAACAAAATTTTTTATTGATTATATTTTAAACTAGAAACAGTTTCAAAATATTGATAGGTACATTTGCATTGAAAATAATTCTGTATGACAGAAACTAGCACTGCGTATTGTTATTTTTAGTTGGAACAATATTTCTAGATAAAATAGAACTGAGAAAAAATATTTCGTTCATTTGAACGTTCAAAACTTCTGGCACATAGTAAATGTTAAAAACGTTGGAAAGATTTTTTTTCGTTTTCTAAATTAGATTTATAAAAGTAAAGCAAAGATTCTTCCAACTTTATTTTTGTAGGTAAACAAAATTAGTATTCCAACTTCTTAAGAAGTTGTGTTTTTTTCGCAAATAAGTAACTTTAAGGTATCTGGAAAAATAATAAATATTAACATTAAGCCTTTTAAATATTTCAAGACCCTGAATGATAAAGAGCTATATAAAATTCTCAAGAAATCTTAAGATGTAGGAGCCAAATCCGGAAGACGTCACTACAGTTTTCGATTGGGCATTTCTCCAAAATTCAATGTTTGGCACGTAAAACGATAAAAGATATTTCCATTTTTGCAATTTTTATTCTCTATAATAGATGCCCTCTTCTTATGCAAATATTTCCCTATTTTCATGGAGTGTCTTCGAAAGTAAAATTAATCAAATATTTAGGTCAGCAGTAAATCAAAAGTATTGTTGAGTGTTTCATTTATAAGCTTCTAACATCTGGATATAAGCAGTTTGTTCTACCACATCGGAAATGGGATTTCAGAGCGAATAAAATATTTAAATGTCCCATCTGAATTTGATTATACCTGCATTTTTAAAATTCATGAATATTTTAATTAAAAATATGCCAATAAAAAATGTTTTTTTTTTAAATAGCATTCCTATTTACATTCTTTTGGGCAGAAATTTTGTGTCAAATAAATTCCATCAGGTCTTCTGGTTGAGGGATCAAGTCTAAAGATACAGACTTTCGTCTCCCCCAATTTTCTGTGTTAAGTGGATAACGAATAAAATAGATAAATATATCAGTTTCCTGATTGATTGTGTCCTACTAGAAAAATTATTAGTTTCTTGATATCTAAGATGTCAATGGGATGAATAAATATCTGAAAATCGATGGAATTCTCCATTTTTGTATAGAAATCCATTAATGATTCACTTTAACGAAGAAAAAATTTCATTCTCAAATGCAAGAAAGTTAAATGAAAATAGATTAATCATATAAAAATATTTCGGAAAAATTTTAGAGTAAGCTAGGTCAAGAAGAGGAGCGATAACATTCTAGAAGTTGTTTTTTTTTTTTTAAGAAAATGTATATTGCATAATCAATTGGTCTATAGAAACATGATTTATGATCCAGCTACACGAACCAGAGTGAGCGCATAAATCATGAAAATCTTGAGTATTAATCAGTTAGCCACGAGAGTTCTTTTGTATCAAAATGACAAATAAAATTAGATTAGAATTAGATTATTACATAAATTATTACAATGTAAATGAAAAATTTGTTCAATCATCGTTTCTCAAATTTAATATATGGACAATCTACCCAATTTAAATGAAACAAAAAAATGTTTAACTATAAGAAATAATTATTAAGGACGCATTATTGGGGACACATCTACTCATGATAGATGTCAGCTGCACTTGACAGCAATATACAATAGTAGTTGTATAGTCACCATTGTTGTGGTCGTGTGACATGTCAGACAAGAATTACCTTTCTGATGATCAGAGAATTTATCTCTAATGATGTTAATTCTAATGGTACTTTAGTTGAAAATGCAGATTGAATTAATAAAGTAAATTAACTAATTATAAGCATATAAAATAATCCTTTTTCCTATATTTCCGGGCGATATTTTTAGCTCTGTAATTTTAAATGCAATTTAATTGTATTATTCTGTGTTAACAAACTTCCAAGTTTTCACGCGTTAAAATACTCGTTTTGTGGAATTTTAATTTGCTCTTTGATAAAAAAAAGCTTCCTAATCTTATATCATAATTATTTATGCGATAGAAAAAAATTTTTTTCCCTTGACTAGAGCTTTCATAATGTGGATTATAGGAACGATCCTTTGCAGTGCTCAGAAAATGAATTAAGATAAAAACGCAGATCTTGAAAGATCTCAAGGTGTCGCCGAAGAGAAAAAAAAAACAGAGACAAGGTATTTCCTATTCTAGTGAGACCAACCTTTCCTCTTCTGGACCCATCCTATGTATCTCGCTACGGTAATTCCGATTTTCATCCCCTTGGGAGCGAGTCACCCGCTCTTTTGCACGGTTCGCATTTCAGGATTAAATTCGCTAGTTTCATGCACTGTAATTGCATACCGAGAGCATTTCTGCTCTGCCCAACGCAGCGTCGCGTGACGAGATAGGAACGAATTCAGAATAGAGAAATGACGGAGGTACATTTAGTCAGACGTTTAAAATATTTTTTAGTATGAAAATAATCCATTTTATTCGAAATAATACAAATTTAAATGTTACCAAGTGGAAAAGTTCGATTATTCAAACATTTCGACATTTTTCAGTAGAAAAGGTGCAGTTTATCATAAGTTACAACTTTTTCAAATTGACTAAGAAAAAGATCCATATTTTCTGTCGTAACAATCCGTGAACTTTATACTGAAAAAGCAATTTTGTTCTTCCCATTATCTATCTTGTGCCTTCAAATTAGCAAAAGTTGCAAAATTCGAACTAGAATATTAATTACACATGAATCCTCTATCACACGTCATGACATCCCGTCTGCCAATCACTCAACATTTTTCTTCCCCTCTTTTTCCCTCTTTCTCTCTCTGTTGCTCACTCTTTCTCTCTTTTCTTGGTTGGCCGCCAGGTCATTATAAATGGTGATTCTCCGCCTTTATTTTCGTATTGCTAGTGGCCTTTCAAATTAATAATATCGCCACGCGAGCACTTTCAGCTATTAGAGATAATCGACACTCGAGTTGAACGTTACTTAAGTGGATAATTGTTTTCGAGTTACGAGCAAAGCAGTAGAGATTTCATAGGGAGGGTAAGAAAGTGGAATAAAAACGAGGCTCATGATTCTTCTTCGAGTGGAGGCGTGGACTTTATTGCTCGTGGCTTAAACATTGGATACACAAAATTCATTTAAACTCTGTAGAATCGAATCTTCAAAAACAAAAAATTTTAATCCGTTTATTATTTTCTTATCCTCCACTTATTCGTGTTTTAAAACCTTATAAGGATTTTATATGCCCTGTTTTTGGTTGTGTGTTGTAATAATAAATTCCCATATTTAAATACAGTTTCTTTACTCTGGAATGGAAGGATTTTTGTTTGCTTATTTAGCCCCGTTACTGTAAAACGTTACTGCTAATAGCTCTGTATCCAATTTCGACAACAAGCAAGTTTGGAATTTTTAATTTCCCTCTTTTTTCTCCGCCCCTTGCTTTTTTGGATGCAACGAGTTTCGCTTTATTGGATAGCTGGCTTTCGTCGAACTCTACACCATGTCGATAACGACATTATGGTTGTTAAAACGGATCCGATAAAAATGTCCACATCACTGATATTGTCTTCCTTTTGTCACACTATTCGTCATTTTGTTCCCCTAGCTTGGTCTTTCCTGTACCACTGCACTCATTTTTATGAGGCAGACAAATAGCGTTGTTTTCTCACTATCGTGTTCTTTCGAAATCCTTTTAAATTCTACTAAATCTTTTAAAAATCATAAAAATCTTTTGAAATCCCTCCATAAAATTCTCTGAAAAACTTTAAAATCTCTTAAAATTGCCAGAAACTTCTTGAAATTCTACGATAACGTTTAAAGTCCCTTTATATCCTGTAATATCCCTTAAAATTATTAGAAATCTCATCATATTCCATAAAATCCTTAAAAATCCCACAAAATCTTTTAAAAATCATAAAAATCTCTTAAATTTTCTTAAAATTCCTGGAAATTTCACGAAAACCTTCGAAATCCCTTAAATTCATATAAATCTCTTAAAATTCATAGAAACCTCTTAAAATTCCTCAAAATTTCAAAATATTTGAAATTCCTTAAAATCCCTTAGAACTCTTAAAAATCTCTTAAAATTGCATGAATTTCTTTCAAATTCCACGAAATATCTTGAATCCCCTTAAAATTCTACACGGCGAAAACTGAGTATCCAAACTCATTATCTGGAGTGTCAACTATAGGACAGCCTTCTAAGATAGTCAACTTGAATATTTGGATATTCAATTTGAACATAGGGATAATCGGTTTTACTATCCCAGATATTCAGGTTGACTATCTTAGAAGGCTGCCCTATAGTTGACACTCCAGATAATGAGTTTGATTACTCAGTTTTCTCCGTGTACGAAATCTTTTTAAAATTCTAAAAATCTTTAGAATTTCGTAAAAATCACTTGAATCGTCAAAATCCCTTAAAATTCATAGAAACTTCTTGACATTGCTCTCTAAAAAAGTGGTTCCTCTCTAAAAATGTCTCGAAAATCTCACATATATTCTGATTGGCTTTTGAATGCCTTGAAGTTGTAAAAAGTAAAACGAAATAATTGTTGTGTTGATTTGCGAATAAAAGTAAAAAAATGTAGCTCTCTCTTAATCAAACCCTTTAATTATAAATCATATATTTTATAGTTTGCATATTATTTTTAATAGCATTACAACTTTTGAGTTTTGAATCATCAAAATGTGATAAAAGATATCGAAACAAGTCTCGTGACAGATATATTTAACTGAAAAGTTTGCAGTATCTGACATTCTGCGGTCGTCCATATATTACGTAACGCTTTTAGGGGAGTGAGAGAGTTCAGGATACCTCCCACCCCCCACCCTATAATTCCTTGAAATATTTGAAATCCTTCGAGAACTTATAAAATCCTTTAAATTCTATGAAATTACTTGAAATCCCTTAAAATCTTTGAAATCCCGTGAAATATCTTCTAATTTTTTTTATATTTCTTGAAAATTGTTTGGAATATTTAAAATAATCTAAAATCTTTAAAATCCTGAAATTCCTTGAAATCTTTTCAAAAGACACTAGTTTAAAATTCTGTGAAAACTTTTGAAATCCATCGATAAATAATGCATTAAAGCCGTCGAAATTCCTTGAAATTGTAATATTATAAATTGTTCTACGTTATATTAGTCACGAATAACATGCAGTTATTTTTCTTCGTAGAGTAGAAACAGATTAATGAAAGTTACGTAATAATCAAAGGAGGGCGCTTCCATGTTCTATTGTTACGGTAGCGTTACAAAATAGGAGGGAGCGTCCAAAAAACGTCAAAAAAAGCATTATGCAATAAATGGACGATCCCTCTCTTGTTCGTAACATTCCAACTTTGGTCTCTGGAATTTGGAAAGCTTCTAGCTTTGAATTCTTTCAATTTTGATAGCGATGCGGAAAATGACTCCGCACAAGTTTGATGATATCGTGTAACATTTATACCGCTATGCGCATGGAATATATTCCAAGTTACCTTCACTAATATATCTCGTGAAATGTAGTGCTCTTAGCAATCGTAAATTCTGCAGGATGTAATATCGTGCTGTATCAAAAATTCGAATTCACTATGAACGTGCTCAGATCGATGAACAGATCCGTGCGGAAATAATATCTGCTACGAATGGTCTGGGTGCGGCGACTACAATTTGCATTGGAAAAACTGCATGGAGGATTTTGAAATGGGAAGTGAAATGGAAATTTAAAGCTTGTACTGCTGAATGATAAAAAAACAATGGATTGTATTCCATTTAGTCACAAATATTGAATCTAATAATGAGATGTGTTCAAATAATGCTATTCTATGCATAGATAAAATACCCAACTTTCACATACAGATTATTTTGAAAAAGCAAATAAGTGTCTCATCCGACCATGAAAATTTAAGAAAAAATAAACTGCAGGAATAACACAAACATTATTATTTTAAAATAAATTATGGAAAGAGCTATAGTCTTTTTGCTGTTATATTTTTTTTCTGTTGAAGATAACTGACTTTCATTTGACTAATGGATAGTGAGAACAGTCACTAACTAATTTTGAGTGTGTTCCTTTGGTAGCAGTTTGAAACTGTGAAACATTAAACAATTAGATTTATATTCCATTTGTAAAATAAGAATAGAGCTCTCTCTGAGTTCTATAATTTCGATATTTTTCTTATCTATATTTTTCTCAGCTTGAAGGGATTTATCGACTTTCGAAGGTCAAATTGGTGTAGTAGGAGGTTCCTGACCCTTGCCCTTAACCTACGGCTCTGCTGAATTTTAGCCTCAAAATGCAGTATATACTTTTAATTATTATTTAACAATAAAAACTGGTAGGAAAGTATTTTTGAGGTTTTATAGTTGAAAGTCAATAAGCCATAGAATGTTTTTTTTCATAATAATTGACAAGTCCTAACAACTCAATGACAAATAAAACACATTGCGAAAAAATGCTGCATCATAGAACAATTTATTTAAGTGATCCTCGCATAAAAAAGGGCATCGATTAAATTTTCGAAGTTAAAACAGTTTCGCAAGTTATTACTATATTTCTATATTAGAATGGTCTGTGCTTACGGATATTCCTACTCCCTTTTCCAAACCCCTTTTTCTTTCCATTTTATAAAACTCCTTTTCCGGCTGCTTTTAAAACTGCTATCCTTTCAGGATTATTTAGACCAGAAAGAAAAATAAAAAACTCTCTTTGAAATATAACTTTCAAAAGAAAGTATTATTTGACTATTCCGGCCAATTGTCGCGCACTGTGGTCGTTGATTTGTAGAGAGAGGGAATAAATGAGGCGCGACGCGTATAAGGGCAGATTTAACAAATTTAAAGTTTCAAAACTGAATTTCTGGGAATCGTTTTCGAGAGAGAATGGTCGGAGTGAATTGATGGCGGAAGCGAAAGACTCGAAGCTTTTAGAAGGGTGGTTTTAATTAAACCACGAGAGCAGTCACGTTTTACTCCCCTATCCTCGCTTACCCTTTTGTTACCCCCTTTATCTGTCTCTTTCAGTTCTTTTTACGCGATAATAGAGATTTGCTAGGCGCGCCACAGCTTTTCTTCTCAATACTTTTTTCCTCACCCCGCTTATTTCTTCTTCCCCGGTGCTTATTTGGCGCATCTGGCTGATGCCGGCGGGAAATTCGTTGCCAATTCTCCATACTCTTTTTATTTCGCCCACGGGACTGTCTTTATCGCACTAGATCTCTACAGAAGCTTGGATATAGTCTGGCTTGGCAAGGATCGCTATAATGATTTAATCAGAAAAATAAATAAAATTACTCTATCTACCTCAGCGTGTCAACGTATTTCACCCGAGAGGCAAATTGAGTCTTGTCAGTTATGAGAAGAATTTTAATGAGATAGGAGTTAATGCTGTGAAGTTGAGTGCATAAGCATTTTTTTTTTGTATGGTTTTAACTCCGTATATTCTTTTATTTTATGATAAACGAATTGTACAGTGTTTTTCAAATGAAATATAGCCCTGAAATTTTAAATCACATTTTGATTTTATTTTTATTGAGTTGGGTCAGTTTTGGTCATCTTTTTAACAGTAAAGTCGCGCAATGGAGAAAATGCTAGTGGATATCGCATGAGAGTAATCGAGCGTGACTTTGTGCGTCTCTTTCTTTTAGTTTTATATTTCCGACTGCCACAAAAGTTGCCTTATACCGAACTTTTTTCTTGTCAAAGTTTCTCGATGATATACTCGTAAGAGGCTTTCGAGAATTCCGCTTTCAGCGGACATCCGCGAATAATGTCGCTCGCATGCATTGTTCTTGGGTTACAGATTTGAGTCGAAGATTTAAGAAGCTTTTCAGATTCACAGACAATCTTATTTTCTATTCTAAAATGTCGCAGTCGGATTTCTTAATTTTTACAGAAAGATACGCAAAAAAATTTATAATCTCAAAGAAAACAATACAACAATTTATTTTAAAACTGAATTGAAAAAATTTCTATGAGCAAAAGTATGTTATTAACTTGTAAAAGCAATGAAGCTCACGCGCTGGTACCTATTATATTTATGTTCCAGTATTTTGTATCCATTTGCACTTGTAACTCAAAAACGCAAGGCTGCACACGCAATTGCTTGTGGTCCACATTTGCATTGTAACTTTGATTATTCCACCTCGCAAACTAAATTATTAAATGTGGTGCACATTTACTGATACTAAAGTCCAAAGAACTGCAATTACTGCAGTGTACTGCAAAATATTCGAATGCAGAGCAATGACTTTTAGATCTAATTATTTTGTAATTTTGTTCACAAAAAATTTGAAATTAAAAACGTTAAAATTTGAAGAGTTCAAACCGGAATAATTTGAACACAGCTGAAAGTAAATTCTTGTTTGCTTTTGCCTAAGTATCTACTTAAATAAAAATGCTCAACAGTGAAATGTAATGAAGGGATTCGATTTTCCTACCTCGACATTTATTTTTTTATAGTCTGCAGTGCAGCATTATTCAGTATCTCCAATGGAGCCATAAATTTAAATGGGCTTTCCCCGTGTCTTTCTTTCACATGCAGAAATAATGGAATAATATAGTCGAAGATAAAGTGAGAGCATTTGACACTTGTTTAAAAATAAAACTTTACAAAAAGACACTATTCTCAATCACAGCGGTGATTTTGATAAAAGAATAAAAATTGCTCATTCAAATCTTCGCGCAGTAGAAAATAATATTTTCAGATACGCATCACATGGCGAAATGAGACAGAAAATTTATTTATGCATTCCACCGCGATAGGATGTGATGATAATTTATGAGCATTCTCCAGAGTAAAATAGATAAGTCGAACTTAATGGTGTTTGAGTAATCATATGTCTTAAATGGAATAATTTGAAGCAGCAAAACGTTTAGTAATTCAAACTTATATTTACAAAGTTAGCGTTGTTCAAAGTAAATAATAAACTTTTATTAGGATGGTTGCTTAATGCTTATGTTTGGCGTATACCATGTGCACCAGGCGTGCATTATGAATAATAAATAATTAAAATATGAATATTTTTACGAGTTTGCCATAGTAGAACATTAATAAATACCCTATAAAGTCGTTGAATGAAGAAAAGAGAGAAAAATGTATCAGATTCTACTTTAATATTTCTGCATAAACGACAAAATTGTAAAATGCAATATGAAAATCGAACTATTGTCTGCTTCTCGTTTTATGGGGTTCGCCGCAAATACAAAAACTATAAAATTCCCATACACCTGAAGACAGACGGTCATAAAAGGTATGAAAAGAAAAAGAGAAATCAATCATTTCTAGACAATATTATTGTTTACTCGGAGCACTTGAATCTTTCTTCTAGAAACAATTCGACTGGAAAAGAAACTATATTTGATTAGTTCAAAAAGGAGTTTTACAATATTTTCCCAATTTAAACTCTTTATGGATCTTTTTCAATTTTTGTAATCGAATTACTTTGAAAAGAATTCGATTTTTATGATTTGAAATCGCATTTATGGCGAATAATCCGATTGAAATATTTCGATGTCATGGAATGAAACAGTTTTAGTCTTTGAGTAGGATTTAAAAATAAAATTAGTTCAGGGTGGGTTTTCATGTTAAATAAAATGATACAAGAAATTTCGTCATGGTGTGGGAATCAATTTGTAGATGATTGAACAGAATGCACTATCGGCACACTGAAAGCTCCATACCAGAGGGCCTATTGGTTCAAACCGAAATAGATTCTAGATTGCCTGATTCGCTTGATAGAAAACTTATCTATCCGATAATCGAAGCACCTGACTTGTCGATTCTCACAAATTTCGGACTTTTGAAAATAATTAACTGATCCTTATTCTGTTTCATTTGAATATTTTTCATTAGATACTTTAGAATTAACGAATTATTTGAAAATTATGATAATTATTAATGTCTTTAGTTATTGTCTATTATGCAGTTCTAAAATTCTCGAGAATATATTAGTGGCAACATAAAATATGTGACTTATTGGACTTCT
>JAUESH010000015.1:2826866-2857524 GCA_032275165.1 Synergus magnus | reverse complement strand
TGCGATTATTGTGGCATAAAATAAATTTGTCATTAACATTATTAGTTACGTCAATTTCATGTTGAACAGTTTTATTTCTAAATATGTGAAAATTTAATGAAATTTCTGAATAACTAGTAAACACGAAAATAAGTTATACCTACTTTTTGTTAAGAAAAAATATTTGTTCAGAGTGTATATTTCATTGTTTATTCAAAACTCGGAAGGGAAATTCCCATTTCCGTAGATATGTTGTTTTCTAAAGAGAAGTTCGTCTCTTTTCTCTTTATGCTGTTTACAAAGGTTCTACGCCTATGAGGGTAGAAAAGAGGTGAGTACCCAAGCGACGAGTAAAGAGGGACACTCAGAGATAAGTAGCATAGTACAGAGATATTATTTCTGGTCCGAGTGGCCAACGTTTTTGACTATAAAGTGGAACTTACGGCACGCGACATGGAATACGGAAATAGAACTCGTGAGTTACCACGCATACCCGCGTATTGCTTTACTTCGGTTTAGTATAAATCCTCAAAGGACAAAACCATTTCGCTATATATATATATACGAATAGGTTCTCAAGTATAATCTTTCACTGTGTGTACATAAGCATTATGCACACATACACATCAGTAGTCCTTACTTTAGCGGATTCGGAAATTGTAAACCATGAAAAATCACCCCACGGAAAATAGGATTGGAAATTCAGTAAAGCACAGTCATTACAGGTTGAATTACAAGTTAGCTCTTTACTGAATTTGAAAAAACATTGATAAAACTAACGTAATTATAACTTTATTTATTTATAACATAAATCAAACTTAGATATATTCGAATTAAATCGTTGCGGTTTCAATTCACTAGACCATTAGATTTTAATTAAAATTCATGCAACTCAAACTGAGACAATTCAGAGTTAATTTTGCGTTGATAATTTATATAGCATTTAAATTGAATAGATACGTTAGCAACTGAGTATATCGTTAATATTGATTGTGTATAAATGCCACTATTAATATTAATAATTCATTATGTGCATATACAGAGCTTTGACTATTATAGTAACTCGCTTACAGAAATAGTGAATATATTTTTCACTTCAGAAATACCACGTGTAATTTTGTATGGATGTACATTTAAGTACTTCGTGTACATATGCATATTTTAATCCTGCAATTAACAAAGTAGTGTATAATTAATACGACCTTTGTTCTAAAAACGTTTCATTTTTGAATAGAATTAATTGTTTACGTATTACTGCACAGCGAGTGTAAGCCTTGGAAAATGTACCATTTTCCATTAGAAATTGTGAAATTTTCTTCACAGAATATTAGGGACGATGTCACAATGCGCAATATGCAATTACTATGGTGCATATTGCTGACGCAGAGTTTATAAATTAAAATTCGCAAAGGAACAAAAACGCATTGACAATTGCAATGTTTATGAATTTTAAAATATTGTAAAAACTGTTGGGTAGGTACAGGGTGTCCAGCGTGTGGGAAAAGCGTGAAAAGCGGGAATTGTACGGGAATTTTATTGGTACGGGAAATGTACGGGATTTTTTATTTGATGCGGGAATTTTTTATTTTAGAGTCTTTAGAGTTTTATAATGTTTTATAATTTTATGTTCATAAGAATTCCCATTTTTATAGGAACATATCATAGAGCAATTGTTTGGACCGATATTTGAAGAAGTATAGAATTATGTACCAAAAATACATAAAGTAACACAAAGTTCGAACCATGTGATTGCAGAGATTTCACATTGTTGAAAATAAATTGGCATAGAAGCGAAGTAGACTATTATCGGCTTGTGGAGCAGAACAGTGTTGTCTAATCGTCGATTAATCACATAACCGAGGGCTCGGGCCCTCGAGTTAACAATAGTTATCCGAAGAACAAAGGGACTTCGGTGGTAGTTCATGGTTCCTACATTTGATCCCATCAAAACCGCTAGTCGTTACTGGAAACGATCTCGAGGGAGTCGGAAGATCAGAGTCTGGTTTCTGGATTCTGGGATAATATAGTTAAAGGCACCATGCGGACCCATAGAACCGTGAATGGTAGATGTGTACCATTCACAGGCAGAGAACGCAATCCCGGGTCAAAGATCGATCTATTCTCTTGGCCTCTGGCGATTACCTTCCAGGTGTGGGTTGGTCGCCATGGAAACTGAGCTTACCCTGGCTGCTAGGTCAGGGCCACTGTCGTTGCGCTTCGTCTATAACAGGTGTGCATCCCCTACTCTTCATCAGGAAATGCAGAAAAACAGACACCGGAAGTCAGCATTCGGCTCCAATTGGATCGAAAATAAGCGACTCGTGAAATTGGTGAAGCCTACTTTTTATCGTTAATTAAAAATTAGCTTGAATTTTGAATGTGACGAGGGAGGTAGTAAATTTAATTAAACCACCTGTTGTATTTCAGTGGAATAACAATGGTACCAGGTTTTGGCACTGAACTCTTTCATACGCAAAGTATCATTTTTAATAAAATGGTTTCATTTTTGACACTTGAAGTGAAGCAATAAATTAAATTAATGAAGAAATATTGGTTTTGTGTTTTAGGTAAGTCCAATCGCTTCAGAATACCAAGTGGAGGAAGGAATTCACAAAAGTAAGTTTTATTTTATATTAGGAAAGGAAAATTAAAGTATTGATCATTAATCTTAAAACTAAAATTTCTCTTACATTCGTTATTGTTACTTAAAATAATCATTACTTTGACAAGTATTTAATATTCAACCTCATTAGAAAAGTTTATATGCAAGTTAAGTTTATATGCAGAAGCACAATTTATTTTTATCAAATGAAAAGCTTTGTTGAACTTTTAATATTAATGATCAATCCATCATGTTCAAGTTACTTATCGCACAAGGTGCAAAAAGCTGGACGTGAATATTTGACTTCCCGCGACATGTCTAACGACTTGACTAATTAAGAGGGTTGATTATTATCACACTGACAAAAACTTCGAGGATCATGAGAGTTCAGTTTCTAGAGCCGGATATATGCAGATGAATAAATCTGCATAATGATCGAAACATTCAAACAAAAAAAAATCGATGAATGATGATTTTAAAGATTTGATGAGATTTTAAAAGAATTCAAGGGAATTCAATATAGATAGCTGAGTATTTGAAAACATTTGAAGAGATTTTAAATTTGTCAACTTTTTGAAAGCAACTCACATATATGATAAAGAAAACTTTTATTAAAAATGTATCTCATGGTTTTACAATTAATATGAGGATTTTTCAAAGATTTTAAATCCCGTCTTCGAAACTAGAAGAACATGGTAGGCGTATCGATGATGTTTTCTGAAGCAGAAACATCTTCTTTGCGAACCTCTTTGTATGCTTTGCTGGTTCTGGCACTTTCTAAGCAAACAACTGTCGATACACGTGTTATCATCGCTAACAATAAGCTTTCCTTTAAAGCCCAGTCTCAAAGTCGTCGTTTCAAAGAAATCCCCCGGGTACCTTATACCCCTCCACACAAATAAAATGCGTGCCACGTTCAGAGATCGATATAGCTTATGGCAACTCTACGCACTCTCAATTCACTCTGTATGGTACTCTCTCCTCCTTCTGTACTTTTGACCTTCTTCCATTTCCACTCGAATTCACTTGTACTCTTTTCTTCGAGACATTTCGTCCGAACTTCCTCTCGGGCTTTTCTTCCCTAGAGGAGATTATCCTCTTTAAGGAAGCGTAATTTTCGATCCGGATGCCTGGCACTCGGAAATCGAGACGGCTTGCTGTAATCGACACCCTAGGCAATAGAGTTCGAGTGAATTCGATGAGATAACTCGACAGATTATTATCTTTTATGATTTCATGAATAACTATTATTTTTTTAAATTGAATTTAAGAAGTCATTTTCCTGACTGAATGAATAAGAGCGAAAAAATAATGTGAAATTTTGATAGAGAGTTTTCAGAGAAGTGGAATGTACTCCATGGAATTTCACAAGAATTTCTCAATTTTCATGGAATTTTCCTAAATTCCTTGGCGGTTCGAGGTTCCGTTGAGTTACGTATAATTGTATATTATCTGTTGCAGAGTTAAATATATCTACTGTTATTTTGTTGGAATTACTTATTTAGAAAAAATTCAATTTAATTCTATTAAATTTTGAACATGGAAAGAAAGGAGCTTTTGGTTCAGTTACTCCATCTTCTTAACATAGGGGAAAAATTCAAATAACTTTACTTTGCCGATCCAACGCCGCAAACGAGTTGCTCCTGACTTATGGAATTTCTTCGTGAAGTTAGAGTTGTGTGGGGATGAGAAGAAAGAAAGTGAATAAAAGAGGAGGGAGGAAGTTTTTCGAAGCGAAAAGTACGTGGTTGTGCAAACAAAATGTTAAGCCCTAGTTTCTTTCCATCTATTCCGTTACATTTACAGAATGTTGGCTCGGTTCCACCGCCCGAGGGTTGTATGAAATTCATGCAACATCCTAATTGAAATTCGAGGGCAAAGATCGAAACTAGCCATTCGATGAAGCAGAGATGGAAGAAGAAAGTGCTGCTTTTAGCCGTGGCTCGTCCTCCTGGACTGATTCGCATTTCGAGGGGTAGGCAATTGAATATTCCACGAGATACTCTCTGTGCACGGATTGGTCGAGATTTCGCTTTATATTCACTCTTCATCATCTGCATGTCGAGATTTCCGGCGCGATATCGTCATTCCTTGTTGAGCGAGTTCTTTACGTTACCTCAATATCGATCAAGTCCTTGATCAGTTCGGTCTTCAAACTGCCCTTTCTTAATTTATCAGGGGGCCGATTACGTAACTTTACTCATTTCTCCACCGAGAAAAATATATTCTTCGTTTAAGAGGATTCGTCTTATTCTGATGCAATTTTTGATCTACAATATAATATGTAAAGTATTCTCTTAATTTAAGAGGATTGTTCTCTTCTAGAGAAGATTCCTCTCAAATGAAATCGAATTTGGAACTATGTGGAAAAGTAGTGTATTGGGACCCTAAAATAGTATAGATGATTTCGTGTCAATTAATTAAGGCGTTCTGAGCACGCGTTGTGTTTGAAAAAATGATAATTCTCATAGATTTAATATTATTATGTGTTTCAATTTTTTTTTATATTCTTCGGGGTCTTCCTCGTCTCCAAAAATTCTGACAGTTCTTTAATGAATGTTCTCTAGGAAATAATTTAGGTTTAGTAAACCTCTGTTTTGAAAAAATATTTTTAAAATCCACAGAAACGTCGGGAGAATTATTTCAGATATTTGAATCAAATTTTTTTCTAGTGTATTTGTATGAGTAGAACAGCCTCAAATATCTGAAATAATTCTCCCGACGTTTCTGTAGATGTTAAAAATGTTTTATTAAAACAGGGGTCTATTAAACCTAAATTATTTTCTAGAGAACGTTCATTAAAGAAATGTCAGAATTTTTTGCAGGCGAAGAAGACCCTGAAGAACATAAAAATAAATTGAAACACACAATAATATCAAATCTATGAAAATTATAATTTTTTCAAATATAACGCATGCTCAGAAGGCCTTAATTAATCGACACTAAATCATTTTTACCTCGGGGAAAGAACTTATTGTTAGTGATCTTCCTTGTGGAATTCTGATCACTCTGTGATTATTTGGTACGCGCAAGAATTTGTTCACGAAAAATGTGACAAATGAGAAACGAAGTGAGAAGCGAGAAATAAGGAGTGAGAAAAGTTACGTAATCGACCCCCAGGCGGGCAATTATGCAAGTTTTTCAATAATTTCAAGGGAAAACGTTTAATTAATAATATGCATACTTGGACTATGTCTTCATAGTCATAAAATGAGTTTAAAAAATATTATTGAAAAAGAAATTTTAAATTCTACCATAAATTGTCCTTACAAAATTAATTTCAGTTATAGGAAACGTGTGCATATTTCCCTCACAAGTTCATTGTAAAAGACATATGATTCAGTAGTAACAGCTTGAATGTCTGTGTCCGCAGATATAAACCCTATATGCGCAACGTGGCCTGTATAAATCGCAAAGCAAGCACCGGCAATAGGAACGGTAGTTATGGTCAAGAGGGAATTTATATGATATGCCCTTAAGCAAACGACATTTGTTTTCATATATATGCTTTGCTTGAAATAACATAAACCTCCTATTTATAACATTTAATGTGCTTTATTCCAAAAGAATCATTTTATATTCATCAACACCACTATAACCTTATTTAGTTCACCTTTTCATCGTTCTGCAGCTAAATTTAAACACATTTTTTCTTCAGACAGTCTTTTAAGCGCAAATTTTTTAATTAGACACATTTTCAGTCTGAAAGGAGATTCCAAAGCTATAGAAATTTGTAGACTTGTAAGTTTTCACAATCTGTTTCCTCCAATGATGAGTTTATGTGCGTAGTAAATCTTTTGGTAATAAAAAAATTCCTTTTGTATTATGTGCACTTAAATATAGAAATGACACTACAGCAGCGACGACATTATAAATCGTGAAGAGGAAATCCCTACACCATCAAAGTGATAATAACCTGAGTTTACGCGTTGCAATAAGCTCGACTGTTACAACCAGAGAAATTGTCCTCTTGTTTTATATATCTACTGTAAAATATGGTCTTTTAATGACCAAAGAGTTTGATGCTCCACATTAGGTTCTAGAAACTGGGTTTCCGCTTTATACGAATTCAAATCCTTTCTCACTGCAAGTCATTCGGAAGTTCCCTTAATGCTTGCGGATTCCGTCAAGTTGACTGACAGTTTACCCAAATTTACGATGGATGTGTTTCCGGTCCAGTGATTTGTGGATCTATCGAGAAATTAGCTACCGATATTGCTTTCCATTTAAAAATCGTCTTCAAACTTATCAGACATCTAACAAATTAGGTTTAAAATTTAGTTCGTTTGGAAACTCGTAATTGAAATCATGTAATTGTTTCAAAAGACATTCTATAAATTTCCAACTTGTTCAGAGCAGCCTTACAAGGAATTCTGCATTAATATGATTTTCCGGGAATGTACCTATCCTTTATAACAAATTCTATTTCGCAATTAAGCATCAATCCTGAAGTGAGAGTAATTCCTTCGCTCTTTATTGCCAGAAAGTAATTAAGGAAACGGATAATGGAGTTCCTTTTTACGATATGTGTCCTCCGAGAATCAGCCAGAAGCTAATGTAATCTCTTTTAATTGGCACGATAGGTAACTTCTTATTCAAAGATATTCTACTAATCTATTATTCGGTATGTAGTAGCCAAATGACTTGTTATTTTTTGAACGTTTATCTCGTTATGCTTTGGATCATTACCTTCTATTTAAAAATGGTTCTCCTGTTTTTGTGCGTCTTCTCATTTTTCTAAAAATATACAATGTTGAAGTCCTACAAACTCTTTGCATCAAATATCTTCTTTGCATTGCTATTTATCTCAATTTGTTACTCCACGCGCAGAAGATAAGATCAGTTTATGAATATTGAAACCGTTCCTATGTTTGGAAATTCCACGCGTCTTTCTTGACATAAAATCTTCGCAGTCCCAGTTGAATTATCAGTAAGAGCTTTCCTGCTGAAAGATAGACTAGCTCTTAAGATTTATATTTTTAGATATCTCTTTGTTCTCACAACTTGTATTGTTCCTGATATTCTGCATGATGGTAATATTGCTCAAGGAATATTGTTAGGAAAATTTCTACTGAAGAAACGTGCATTATTTCGAATTTCCGTGCCCTCTAATTGCATGCGATAAAAAATTATTGCAAGAGAATGTGCGCACGCTAGATTAAACTTCAGCGTTAAAAAATGTGCAATTTCAGTTTATAAGAATACGTAATTTAAAAATGTCTATCAACAGAGCGTGGAAACATGAAAACAATTATCTTGCAAGTATTATTTATTAAAAGCCCCAAAAGGCAAGAGATAAACAATTTTAAAATACTCCCAGGTGATCTAAAAGTAAATTGAAACACTTTTTCTGAAAGTTAGCCTGTCACATTTTATAACGTTGTTCACAATCCAACAACAACTTGAAAGAAAATAACGAACTAGTTACGGAACTCTCGCTAGCTTTGGTTTTTTTTTTTTTTAATTTCAAATAGGATTTAAGCAGAATATCAAAGAATTGAATAAGCTCCCGAAAATGAGGAAGGAAATGAATATAAAGTACGTACTATGCATTTTAGAGAGAGCATTGTGTTAAGTCTTCTGGGTGGTGCATTTTTTCCTTTTCTTTTCCTTTCATCATCTTCATTCTCTTGCAAAACCAGAGGACCTTCAAAGAGCTTTCAATGCCTAGCCCAAGTTTATTTGCCTATATATCCATATATACATATATATATATACAATCTTTTTCCTCTCTGCTTAACGAGTCGCTGGTTTATTTACCTCCTCTCCAATCTTATCTCACTCTTCTCTAGACAATCAGGATATCCCCAAAAATGCTGCTGTATCGCATTTTCTCTATGAAGCTTTCGCTTCTCATTAAAGGAACTCGTAGATAAGTAGAAAACACTTCGATCGTACCTCGTTATCGTACGTACCCCATTCTAATTTTTGCCTTATTTCCCTCTGTGATTACTACACCAAATCTTCCTCATCTTTTCCTTCCCTTTGGGATCTCGTTCATTTATTCCTGAAATTCGAAGCCCGGACTCGTCATTATGACTTCAAATATTGCAAGGCGCTTTATATTTTATTTTCTTTATTTTATTTCTTATTGCGACGTCGAGGATAAGGTCTTTTGTTGCTATTGTCACTTTTCCCCCTTTGTTGGTCATGGATGAACTGGCTAAAGGGAGCTTCTAAGTGACACTTGCAACTCTTCTATTGTTGGGAGCTTTTTTTTATGCTCATCATTTTGATGTTTCATTGTTAAATTCGCGTGATTGGCACTTAACTAACTTTCAGTTAGTTAAAGTGCCGTCTTTCAGTCAATTTATAACTTTCTGTAGTTCTGAACTTTCCATAAATAAAATATGTGAGTTTTATACGCACCCAGATGTTGCTTCGTTTTGAAAGCAAACGTTATAGCAACCCTATAAAAACTCGGTTTTGTTGGAAAATATTTATCACGGCAGAAATTTTCTCATAACTTAAAATTCTTTTTGATAAAAGCTACAACTTTTGTCTCAAACATTTTCTCTTATTAATTCGACCAAATAATTGAATACATAAAATTATGCTGACATTTGGGAATAAGACTAATTTACATTAATTTAAGTACTTTTTACAACCTTTCGCCAAGAGTAATATTAGAGTAGTCGGAAGCAGTTCTTTTACCTATAAACAAAAATACGTAAATATATTTAATATGAGTTATATTCGTAGAATCGATTTAAGCATAATTAAAGAGCTAAAAAAATTAAAAGGGAAAAACTTTTGACGACTACGAGTGCTAATTGGAAAACTTAGCTCGTATTCCAATGGCTTGAAAAAGTGGAAACGACTTTCTCAAATTGAACAGCTCATTATACAGTTTAAAATATAATAAAATGGCCTTTGAAGGTATTCGCGGCGTTTGGCAAAGGAAAGATCAATTAGCGTAGAATCACAAACGTATTTCCCTGTTGTTCGCTTCGTAATTCCAGATAGGAAGCATGCTCTTTATCACACAGCTACGTCTCTCCGAATTTGCACCGGGAGGCTTTATTTTTTTATGTGAAAGCGAGATTTTTTCTTTTATTTTGAAATAAAAGAGATGTGGAAAAAAGACTAAAGAGAATGTAATAGTGACGTTTTAGAAAGGAACATTATTAAGAGTTCTCATCCATGGCACAGCTTATTAGTCCCAAGCAAGCTACTCATCTTCGTTTGACTCGTAATTACTATGAACGCGTACGTGTACAATGCTCGTATAGAGCCTATTCATCAGAGTGACCGCCCTTCATTTAATTCTTTGTCCTAACGTCACCTCGGTTTTATACGATCCATCCTCCCAGAATTTTAACTACAGCTTCCATTCATTCTTTCTAAATTGATTTTAATTTCATTGTTATACTTCACCTAAATTTTCGATAATAGTAGATCCAGCAATAAAAAGCAGGATCAACAGGATAAAGGTTGCAATGATTCATTTTGTATGTATACAATTTGAAATGATTCTCTTTTAGCAATAGCCAGATTACTTTCTAAATGAAAAACCTATGCTCTTCATCTCTTTATCACTTCATGCTGTTTTTTTGCTCATAAAACATAAGAATTACATTTATTGTTAAACGTAATAATAAAAATATGTAAAAATAGTAGAATTTTCTCAAATTGACGTAACTATGAAAAAGAAAAGTTTTAAGTAGTATGAGCACGGTTGTGTCAGACGGCGTAGAGGGAATCCTTATCCTTATGGTAACTGTTAGTGCAGTATCGTGTTTCCATATATTCTACGTTCTGCTCTAGTAAAGGTGAATTCACCCTGGATTTTGTAGTTTGAAGCTCCACTAGTAAGTTTCAGAATGTCCTATTTTCAAAACTTGCGAAAATAGAAAACATAAAGCTCTCCGCTTTTAATATGTTAATTTGAAAAACTTGAGACGAATTATGAAGCAATAATCGAACACGTTAGTCTGAAGCAATTGAATCAATTTTCCAGTCGAATCCCAGGACATTGAGGTTTGAAGATACGTTTCAGTTTAGGAGAGTTCGATAATTAATTTGTAACTGCAAGATACTCTGTTAAGCTTAGGTCCGATAAATCTATGTAACTTTAATAGGTTGTCGAAAGCAGGCAGCAATCTCTTGAAATGAGATTCATTCCGCATAATTGCACTCGACCTCCAAAGACTTAATCGAGGCGCCTAAGGCTCTGACTCTACTAATTAAACTGATGATATCTACTGCTTTGAAGATATTTTTCTTTCAAATTGGTTCAATTTGTAAGTCATTTCAAATTATGCTGTGCAAGATCTACAGCTCCCATGTGAAAAGTATTCACAAGAGCCTTAATAGACTCTAAAAGATTAAAATTAACTTTAAAATTCTCAATCTCTCCTGTTTCTCCAGGCTAATTTATATATTAACTGATAAAGATAAATTCCTGATTATTTTCTACACTTGCTGCAAATGAGATTTCTTCTGATTGCTTATCTTGCCTCATTTGCATCATGCTATTTATTTTAAATGTTCCTTGTTAGATATATACATAAATAAATTTAATTTCCCTAAGTGATCAGATAATTCTGATTCAGTATTTTGTGCAAGTTGCAACTAAGTATAAATATCTGTTTAGACACTCACACGCACAAACTTATGCGAGAGTATTACTATGGACTTGGAGTTTACCCCTGCCTGGAGCTTCTTATTCAAATGGGGAACGTTAAAGGGATCCCTCTGTGTAATTAGCCCTCTGGTGGTCTCAACTCCTCTCTATTCAATGTGCCATGAGGAGCTATACGTTAGAATAGGAAAGAAGGATATCCTCAGGGAATGAGAATTGCCTCAGGCTAGGAGAGGGCTGGCATTGCAAATTATCCTTAGTCCCTTCGAGAATATAACACTGTGTAGCCGAAGGAGAACGTTTGTCACGTCCCATTGCTTTCAACCAATTTTAGCCCAGAGCAAAGTATCAACCTTATCGGCAGGGATGAGAATTTTATCTATCTTTCATCTTCTTTATAACTACACGAAAGAGATCAAATCTCCTACCAAATCACTTAAATATAAAATACCACTTAAGGGTGTTAGGCTCAAGTTCTACCCTCAAAATTCAATCTCTTTATTTTATTTAACGAAATTGTAGAATTCGATATTTTTTCGCAACACTTATTTAAAAAAATAGCGAGCCAAAAAGATGACTTTAATATTTTAAACGTAAAAAAAAGGTATTAAAATCAGACATTTTTTGATCGGAAGCCTTACTCCTGTTTACAATGGAAGTACCGCTATGTTGCAAAAATATAGAATAAACTTCTCAGTGAATGGCTACATAATCTGTGAACGACCCTCAGAAATAAGTGCAGTTATTAAGATTGCGTACTTTAAAAAAAATTCACGGCTATGGAAATGAAGGATTAAGTTATAATTTACGTTGAAGCATCGAATTTTAATATTTCTTGAATAAAATGCAGAGATTGAATATTTAGCTTAGAGTTTAGATCTAACACCATTAAAATATTTATAATTCATCTGCATTTTTTCCGTTTTTCTGAAAGTGTTTCATTTCAACAATTCCAATGTAAATCTTGGTCTCTCTTTTTTCAATTTTTTAAACGCAGAATATGCCCGACAGCATTAATGATATAAAAATAAATTCTCCAATGATATTCGAAAAACGCGGTCCGCAAAGTAAGAAAAATGCATGAATGCATTCATGTAGCGGAGAAAAACCTCCGGACCAGAGTAACGTATGAGTATCGGACGTTCTGTGAATTTTCTTCTCAAGAAATCGTGTTTTTTTCTAGGGATTATTTCTATGAATAATATACTGGGTATGTGTGTACGTGAAGAAAATGGGGATTTTGTGAGTTGAGGAACAGGTATACTTAAGATACCAGAAACTGCAGAGGTTGACTGGAAACCCTCGGAATTAAATTAAAGCGCCAATTCCCTGCTGTGATTGATGCGAAGAAGCACTGCTGTCTTCGAAAATCCTACCACTTGCACCTCTGCTGACGAAAGGTGATTCATCCCTAGGGACCATAACGTAACGAGTCCGTAAACTCGAAACTGAATCGTCCAATTCAAGTCCTATCATGCGAATTCGAATTGAAATAGAAATGCTTTGAAAGTCCCTATCACCCTTTCACTGAATCAACCGTTACAGCACAGTTATACACTCAATTAATTTTCTACGGTCCAAATTAATAGCTTCCAACTTAAATCATCAAGATATACTTCTTGGATCTTGCAATTTGGTGCCAATAAATAATCCAGGGTGTACATTTTTGTGGAAGTGAAATGAAATATATGGATAGAAATTTGCTTCCTTTCTGAGCAGAGTATAGTAGAGTGGACTATGTAGATTACAGGAGGATTGTCGCCATTCAACAACAAAACAATGGCGACTTCATAAGGCACGTCCGAGAATTGTAATTTGCATAGTCGCCTAAATTGTGTGGTTAGACGTTTCCACGGCATATTAGCACTTAGGTTAAAATATTATTATCAAATTAAGAAACTTAATCCCTTGGGGCTGAGATTAGTTCCTTAATTAAATGGAGTTGGGCATATTGCAGTTGCAGATTATATTATATGTATAATATATTTTATTATATAAATGCCAAATGAATAGTCTTTTCGAAAGAGGTTTTGTTTGCTTTGAGGCATATTAGAGTATAATACGATGCAGTTTGCCGGCAAGTAATAACTATGGTTCGTAGAACAGCCTCGACTTCAGCTAAGAGGATCTTAATTGTCTATGTAAGACTACCTCTTGTACACCGGGTCAACCGGTGGCCACAGTCTGACCAATAGAACCTCAAATCGCATTACGTTTCTCCTTCTCAAATCCCGGCTTTCTCTTTTGGTGTTATTATAATTAATTACCTTCGTAGAACTGAAAAACGTTGACTTACAAAAATAATACTCTCTAACATTGAATCAGTGGAAGTTCACTGATTTTCAGTGACTCTCTTTTCAAGATTTCATTCAGTGAAAATCCACTTAGAATCAGTGACTTTTCAGTGATTTCCAGTAGATTTTTCACTGATTAAAATCGTGAGAAAAGAGTCACTGAGAATCAGTGGAGTTTGACTGGGAATCAGTGAAATTTCACTGATTTTTCACTGATTCAAGTTTAGAGAGTATATTTATTTATCCAATCTATTTAGCATATTTATAAAACGTTTATTTGGTTTTTTACATGAAACTATATAAGTAATTACTTAGATATAGACCTTATTGAAAACAACAAACTGACTCTCAACTTAGGAGCTTGTCGTGACGTCAGTTGCTGAATCTGCAAGACAGTTTCTAAGCAAGTATCCATGAGATGGCTAAAGTTCCAAACTGTCTGAAACTGAAGAGACGGAAAGGGAGATCACGCTTTAAAGATCCGAAATTGATTCAACTGCCTGAGAACTTCTGACCACGTCAAAAACTTCGATCAGACAGATCTCTAGGATTGTTTTCTTAACGTCACAAAACGAATTTCTTGCAATGGCGCTTTTTCCATTTTCCGCTATCGAAAACTTGCAGACTATCCCTCTCTCGATTTTATGTGCCAGTGATATCCTCAAATCTCAGTCACACAAAAATATATCACTTTCTGGTGCAAAGTGAGCTGAATAGAAAAATAAATGTGATACGAAAATACATTCTTTATTAACTTTACATAAAGAAGAAATTGTTAAAAAGATATTATTTTCACAGTTAAGCGTTTGCATATATTGCCCTTAACAATCATCAATTCAATTATAATAATCAAAATTATTATAACGAGCGTATTTTAATTTAATTTAATGACCAGGAAAAAGTTACCCCAAAATGATACCTTCGAATACCCTAATACAAGAAAATCCTTTCTGAGATATGAGGAGGCCAAGTTATGAAGTCTCTCAAAGATTTTTTATAATATATTTTACATAAAAGAACATTATAAATCATGATAACTTGGCTTTAATATGGCTTTACCAATACACTTGCAATATTTTTTTAAATTCGGAGGTTGGTTTTTTTATTTAAAAAAGGGGTACGAAGTTAGTAAGAATTTGAATTCTTTTGTACAATATATAATATTTCTTTCTACATATATCCATGTCTAATCAATTTTTCCTTCAATAAAAAATGATCTAAGATATTGGGACCCGATTTAGAATGTTTTCTTATTTCAGGGGTAAGGGCAAGTTGGGAAGGGATCAAGAGTTTGAATATTTCATAAAGTACCCCTCGTTTTTGTTAAGTTTTCATACCATTCTGAATGATATGAAATGATAAGATTTAAAGTATAATATTATGTAATATCGGAAGTATATTCTTTTATTTGAGAGTGGTGATCACTTCCAGTTTACAATTAAGGATATTAAGTTTACAATTACAGAGTTATGCTAAATGCTATATTTACCAAAAATTAAGTCTATAAATTATTTTATGGTTTTAAATGAATTTGGAGTTGAGTTGTCAATATTATTGAAAAGAAGAGAATAATGTGAAAAGTTATTGTAATTGTAAAACTGAAAAAAGTCAATAAGAAACACGAGCTTTGGAAAAAGACGAAGTAAAAGTCAAAATAACCTTTTATACGGAGCGGTAAACTCGAAATTCAATTATTCTGTAAAAGAACACTCTCCCAAGTTGATACTGTGTATCGACCTATCAGTCTCGAGAAAAGAACGAGAGACGAGGAGAGAAATGCCTCCAGGATTAAGCTTGTTGTTGCTTGGTCACGTCGAAGGCGACGTTAGAGAAGTGAGATGACCGAGAGCGTCGACACGAGAACACGTCTAGAGGGTTTTAAATTAATTTGGCTCACGTACCCCCTTTGCCACCTGCCCACGTTTATTTTTTCAACTCACTAGTGGAACGGAGATTATAGGGACTTGTATTCGTTATAACAGGTTCGGATAAATTTTCCTCTCAGATATTAGCACAGGCGCTGCCTCTGCATCATATCAAAATAATTTTTAAATTAGTTTTTATCTTCTTAAATTTTAATTTCTTGTTTCAGTGCTTCGAAAGTAATAAGCCACTTTAATCTGTTTATAAATAAAATCGCATTAAAGCCATTAATGTTTGAGGTGGAGGAGTTTTTGTGTAAAATTAAAATAAGTTTCCGTTCTTTTCTCTTTTCATAAAAAATTATCGAGAAAAATGCGAAAATAATTTTAATATTATTTTAATCTTTTAAAATAATATAATAATTAAAAGAATAAATGTCCGCAAGAGTGCACAGTTCTTTGTGAATTTAATTTGAGGTTTTTTCTTTGTAAAAACGAACTTCTTTATAGGTAGTTGTTATCTTGTAATTGAAGGAATATAAAAGATACTTTTACTGATGTTCTTTTCAAAAATTTAATTATTCCCGTGGCAAAAAAAAGCAAATAAAAGTTAGAGAGAATATAATAATGTAAGACTCGCGTTATACTTACTACAGACATTTTTTACTATAGAAGTACATATTTCTGTATTTGTTGAAAAAGAATAAATAGATGTAGATTTAGACAGAAAATCGTGAAAAAAATTATAATGAACATTCGTAATAAATTATTATTATAATTAAATTATTATTACTTGAGCTCACATCAGCTTAACCTTAATTTGTCTTCTCCAAGGAAATTGAATATACCATTGTTTTTCTTCTTTAGTCTTTTTATAATCTAGATCTTCCTTTCGCATTTTACAGCTTCCACATATTTCAATATACCAAATGCAATTCGCTGACATTCAAAGGCACGTCTTGCAGAGGAATTTTTTTAATTTCCTGGCTTTTATCCCTATACTCTCTGAGAATTGACAGACTAGATAAGAGAAAATAAAAATGGTACCTACATTCGAATAATGTCTATTGTTATAATACAGCAAAAACTTTTAAAGTATATTCTTTACGTACGTTGCGCAGTTATAAATACAAAACCATCGATCCTTTTTTTCTCAAATATCAAGGGGATAAAAGACTAAATATTATGGTAACTTTCCAGAAATGAAAGAAGGGGTGAAGTGCGGTAGGTTCATAAATTAAAATCCCTTTGTGGAGCCTCCCTAGACGCCTTGTCATTTACATTGATCCTGGGTGTTCTTTCTCTTCCGTTTTTTTTCTTCCTTTGGCCTCGAGGGAGCGACAAATACTAATTAAGCAGAAAAATATGAGCCTTCAACGAGCTTGGTCTCTCTCGGAGATTAGGTCTTGGTCTCATTAGCGGCTGGCCCCATTTTTGTTTTTTCCACTCATGCAAGTTGAAACCGCGAAAATGAAAACCATCTTATCGCAAATCCGCCTTCACCATCTTCATGTGCTTTATATCCGGATTCGTAGTGAACGGTCCCTCTTTACGAGCATGACTGTCTGCTAAATCGCGAGAGGGGCGGTTCGGGGTAGAAAATAGAGCTTCGCAAAAATACACGCGCAGAGTAAAGGTGGAATCTTGGAACGAACAAATAAAAGTTTGCTTCTGGATCCCCATAAAAGTCTCTTTTTGTTCAAATAAATTAGATTACTTTGAAAATTTTACCCTTCGAGTTTCCGAGAATAAATTTTACCCTTGTCCCCCTTTTACCATCAACTTTTCCACTCTCTCTTCTCCAACCCCCTTTTCCCACCCACTTTTTTGAATCCCTTTCCAATCACCTTTTCCAAACCACGTCTTCTCCCTTTTCCGTCAGCAGAATAAAAAAAAAAGAATTATCACGCGCAGAAATCACCAAATTTGTTCCCTATTACAAGTTAGGCCCCGATCATGTAAATGCCGTTTACAACGTTTATAAACGAAAATACAAAAGTAAATTCCATCATCTACAAATAAAAATAATTTACCAAAAGTTTATATTTTCATTTATAAATGTTCGAAATGATAATAAAAGCATTAATCAGTCAATAATTTCAAAAGCAACAATTATAATTGGAAATAAATTAGACTTTTTCGTTTATAAACGTTGCAAACGGCAGTTACATCCCCGATGGGGCGTTCAGTGAAAATTTTCAACATTCAGATGTGATGTGAACTGTAAATAAGTGAAAAAAATTACAGAGCTGAGAAATAATACTAAAATAAAATAAAGTTGTAAAATAGCTAGGAATAGAAAATTAATGGAGTTCTAACCCGGGCCAGATCTGGCCACTAAGTCGAGCCATCTATTCAGACGTTGAACGGGTTCCACGTTTCATTTCGAATCTGGCCACGTCTAGGCAGCCCGCTTTAGTCTAAATTTTGCCCAATCAGGTCCCGATTAGCACCAGATTGAAATTTCTGCACGGTAATGTTAAAAAAACTTGCATTTGCTGAAAAATAAATTAACATATTGTCAATATTTTGTCTTGACTCAGTCAGATTTTCTCCAGATGGTATTTAGATCCATTCAAACTAAGAAGGATACATCTTAGGAGGAAGTTGTTTGTAGCTGGTAGCTTTTTGGAGTGATATCTTTCGTCTCTAAAAAGGAGGATCAACTCCAGGAACCCATTCAAGGGCCAAAATATAGGGTAAACTCCCCTTTCTTCACACGTTAAATCAGCTTCTTTCTCCTGCGTCCCTTTTCCCCATCTAAACTAGGATTATGCCTCGCTTATAATATCCCTCTCAGCTGTAAGTTCGAAAACTTCCGGTTGCTTGAAAAAGCACTTGTAAAAGTGTGCTACGTAAATGTTGATTGGTTTGATTTTTCTCTGACAATTTAGAAAAAATGCTGAAAAAATAGTTTCTTCGAAAAAAAAAAAATATTTGACTAGAATTTAAGTAAAAATCCCACTTTTTTCTAGTATGACGAGGAAAATAGGGAAAACTTTTGCACTTTATTTTTTGCTGTTCCTTTTGAACCTTCTTACGCTTATTTTATTATCTACTTTAAATTTTCATTTGTAGTACAATGCTAATGTAGTTGAAAGAAGATTCCAATTTTCTCTAACCGATAAGGAAAACTGGAATTTGAAAATGGTTCCACTTTTACATGAGAGAAAAACTTGTGAAAGCACGTTTAGTTTGAAACTGATATCGACATTCCCTGGGAGCAGAAGATTACTATCTCATGTAATCCGTGAGCGTTACCTAGTAGATAATAAATTAATCGTTTAGATCCTGTTAGTTTTGGAGAGGAAGGTTATAAAATTATATTTTACTAAAATTAAAAACATATCTTTTAAAATTGAGAGCGAATACACTTTTTTCGAGATTTATTTTGTTTTTTTAGTTGTAAATAATTTCCAATAGATGCATCGATGAAGAGGTTCGCGGGCCAATTTTCACAATACATAGAACGACCGGTGACGTGAAAAAATAAAATAAAATCTTGAAGCGTGTTTCTTCATTCAGTTCATATGTTGAATCCAAAAGTTAACAGAACCAGAAACTGATGCAGTAAATTTATTTCACTGATTTATCGAAAGATTAAATTGCAACAGGCATCGTATGTCGGTTTGACAAATGACCGAGCCTTTTAATCCAACGTGCCAACTTCAGCCGAGTTGACCAGCCCCACTGGCAAGATTCATTTAGTGAAAAATTCCAACGAATTCGTGTTAATTGAATGCCTTTGTTCAATAGCAACTGCGATTCAAAACAACAAAAAAAGAATCAAGTGAACAATTTTCTTAAAGTTTAAATTTCTCTATGCAATATGCAAGTACATAAATAAGAAGTCTTTAAATTGAATGGATTAAAAATATTATTTCTAAACTCTTTTTCTATCTTTAATCTTGAAGGTTAAGAAAACGGTGGACTTATTTTTAGAGAAAGCGATCATAAACGTGATTGTTGAAATACCGAGGAATAGGGCGAGAATACTCTCATGAAAGTAATTTCCTGCAACACCGGAAGTGAGATAGGAACTGGTCCTCGGCTATCCAGTAGCCACTTGGAAGTTCAGAAACGTGGACGTGAGCCTATATAGTCCTTATATCATTGTCGCGTCAAAAGCAAGCTCAGTGAACATTTCTTGAAATAATAACTCTGGTAGCAGAACAAGACGATACAACTCGTACAACAAATCTCGCCTATTGGCAGAAAACAAGTCTCAAGTTCGTTATCGTTTGGAAGCAGACTTCTTGTATGAGAAAACGCACCCATTCCTTTTCCTTCCTGTGACTTCCTGTTTTCCCTCTCTGAGTATCTCGGCTCTTGAATATCTCTTCGCTTATGCCTCGCTTCTTCCCCACGGGTAAAGGAAATGACATTATCACATTTATCCGAACAGTTGAGGTACATTTCTTCCTTACATTTCTTGAAAGCCAGTTTTCATAACCATATCTGTAAGGAAAATTTGCAACTACCCAGGTCTTGTTTTTTTTTTTTTAATAAAGAAAAGTTTAATGACTTTTATAATTGAGAATTGAAAGCATGACGTACTTTTAAAAAGAAATAATTAATTATTCAATAACTTATACACATTTTTTCTTTAGATCACAATTTTAAGATCCGTACGTTGATTACGAAGCGAAAAGAGGTTTACGTTTCATTATGTAAGATAAAATGAAGTAGGTATTTTAATTTTCGACTTAATTACTCTTTCCGAGCAAATCGAGAAACGGATAGTCAATTTGAAGGATAGAGTAGATAATTCGAGTAAGCTTCTCAATTCCTCTCTCTGTGTTTCCTATAAGTAACCTTTTATGGTTCCGCTCCCAAAATCTCTCCTTTCCCTTTCATTATGTACTTACTATCATCAACAAATCTCCCAGACTTTCTTCTGTTTTATCTCTTTCATTCCTTGGCTCACTAGCTCGCTGTAATTAAAGTTTCAGAGATCTTTACGAGTTTCGTACTTTTAGTCCCTTTTAATCGTTCCATCACCTTGGACAAATAAGATAAAAAGATTTTAAAAAACTGTTTACATTTGATTCCATCAACTTTAGCCTTCTAAATTTAAAGCAATAAAAATTGTGCCATTAAATTAAGCTTTTCGGTCCTACTCTTATTAATTCTTAGTTTTTTTAATATGACGCATTTGAAAAAGTTTTAGAATATCTGTCAGCATAAACTATTAGAAATACTATCAAAATAATTTTCAGAATAATTTACATTGCGAATATTAAATACGAGATATGCAAAAAAAACCTCTATAGAATATGATAATGGCAGAAAACAAGAAAAAAAAGAATCCAAGTTTATAGTCAGTTTACCCTCGACTAATATGATCTTTTTAATTTTTGAAAAAGAGTACATTACACCTGTTGCATCCATTGAATTTCGCTATGCGGGTTTTGAAATATCCATTTTAAGAAAATATATAGGTTTATTTACTCGATGACGCGTGTCTTCAATTCCATCTGGAAATTTTCATACATCTCATCTCTGTAAATTTTAAAGTTATTGAAACTCTTTCTCGCGAGCTTTTTTAAATTTAGATTAAATATCTCGAGGCTTAAAGTGTAATTAATATTAACGAGAAAAGTGCAGCTTTTAGACATTTCTGCTATTCTAGAGATTCAAATATTTCCATCAAGCCTCTAACTTATTTAAAAGGGATGATGGGAAGTTTAATTTTATTGGATCGAGTCTTTCCAAAAGCAAAAAATCAAACTTCAATATTGCATTTTTATCAGATTTAAAAAATGTAATACAATTTTCGTTTAGTGAGGAATTCTGAATGTCACTCAACCCGGAAAATTTAATTTATATATCTTGATTTGTTATTATCATTCGCAAACGAAATAAACATTAAGCTTGCTATAGAGGGACAAAACCTGAATGCAGTATTAAAATGTATCCGCGTTCGCAGAACTGCAAAGAAAACTATTGGACGTAAAGCACAGGACGGGAGGAAAAGTAAAGATAAAAGTCATTCTGGTCAGAATCGATAGTTTCACTACATAAGCCGGAATGTCCAACAAAACCACATGTGTTTGCCTTGAATAGATGCATTTTACGAAGAATAAAATTTTTCGTTGAAAACCCCCCCCCCCCCCTAAGATAGAAAGTCTTCGCTTCTGATAACGTTCACAATCAATAAGATGTTTGCGTTCTTCGTTCAAAGACAAACCTTTCTGTTCCTGGACATATGGACATTGTATACAAGTACACTGCCAGGAAAACCGATACCAATATCACGAATCTTGTATGAAATATTACGAAATTTCAGATTCCATGAATAGAAAGCCAGTGAAAAATGTATTAACCTGCAGTTTGATAAGAAAATTTTTTGAATTCTCAGAACGAAGAAAAAATTAATGTAAAATTACTTGCTTGGAGAATATATGATGCGTTCCATTTCAAAAGGGCCTATATCCATGTTTCTTAACCTTTCAGTATTCACAAAAAACGTTTCCTGATATAGACCTTTTTCATTGTAAACTGTGGAGGAAAAGGCGGGATGAACAAGAATCCACCTCTAACTCATTTTCGGAAAAAAATGGATATAGGCCCCTTTGATATGGAACGCCTCATAAGATGTCTTGTCTTTTAGAAATTTGACTAAAAACCGACTTTTATACATAGAAAGTGTCGCATGCATTTTCTTAAATAGTGAATAAACGAGAAATAAATCTCCATTTTGCATGTGAGAAAATTGGCAACTTAAAAGCGTATTTTTGAAATCTCTGTGCCAAAGCGAAAACGGCTTGGCAATTTCGTTAAGCGGCTCGTGCCTCACCTCGTTGTGCTTATGTTCACAATTGCATTGAAACACTTCCTCTCGAAATTACTTGGCGGAAAACATGTTATTAAATTAATATAGGTACATTTTCAATTCTCGTAAGTGTCCTTTTCTTACAATATTCTAATTTGGAAATGATTTTGAACGAAAAACTGTTCAAAACATCTCAGCACTTGACTAAAAAATTGCGCCTTGAATTCAATTTTATGAAAATAATTTTTTTCAAGTAGAATAAATCTATTTCGCAAAAGTAAAAGATAAATTTTAAAATTAAGGCCAAATGTTGTTTCACTGAAAATAGAACGTAAGAAACTAGATTGACGACTCCACTATAGATCTTAAACTTTTCTTTCAAAGATCGCGTCTGTTTTCGAGTCTGGAGAATAGTAACAATTTAATATAATGCGTCGCATTAAAGTACTCTCAATAAGGAAACTTTCAGAAAATGAACTGAAAGTGTTTTCGAAAGGGGTAACGAGATTAATATCAAAAAGTTTGTCGCGACCAAGCAAAGAGAGTTTTAAAAAGGAAGCTTTGAAACTTGAATTACCTTTCATCAAGAAAAATTACCAGTACGAGACTAATTAAGTTTTCTTCGTAATACTAATAGATGTCAAATTCCCCGGCTATATAACTCAATTAAATGAAGCCAACTCTTTAATTAATAAATTCTTTTCCTCTAAAATTTTTTCAGTGGATTAGATAAGATATTAAAAAGGCATAAATGAACGGGAAAATAATTGTAAAGAAAGTAGCATTTCCCTTTAAATTCATTATATTAACTCCATACGTTAAAGTAGGGCAAACGATTCCAATATCCGAATAGAGGGTAATTAAAATCTAATTTTTAAACGAATAAGCTTTCTCCATTGTTCCTAACTTTCAGATTTTAAATGCATTAAACGAGGTATGGGAAAATTGCCAATTCAGGAGAATTTTAAAAAACTTTTGCCTTGTAATTCCATAATTCGCCCTATTACTGATTATATTAAATGTAATATCAGAATGGTAAGCCGTCAATTGTATACATTTTTTTTTACATATTTTCTATCAAATCTATATTTAAATCTACAAAATTGTCCACTTCTATATTTTCTATACTTCAGGTATTAGTTTTTCATGAAAACCCATCAAGTTAATAGATACTAGGAAACGAGTACATCGAAAATTGCTGCCGCAGCGTTCAAGTGCGATTTCAAGTATTGCAGAGAATGAGAGCATTTTTCTAGAACTATACTTCAATCCATCAGCGTTAACAAATGAAAAACGAGCTGACAATCATAAGCAATGATTGGCTTATTACGCAAGAACAAAAAATTATATGTTTTCTCATTTGCAACGTCCCAGTGTTGAAAATATCACTGACTATAGGTGTTTGCTCGCTTTACTCAATCAACAATTTCGTCCAACATTTACGTCAAAAGTACTTCCGGTAATGTACATAATTAGGAGAGCAATCGGCTTTGAAGAGCTTAGTGCTTATTCGGTTTCTACATGCCAAGTATAATTATGTCCCCGCTTTAACAATCCAGAGCGCGGTAGATGAACGCATCGAATGAATGACCGAAGCCCAAATTGAACTCGTGAGATTATCACAGAATATATGTATAAAATATGGCAGTCTTGTCGGCGACAAGCTCTTTACCTCCAAATCCTGTCAGTATTTCCATTTTCCTTTCGAGACTCCTATAATTCAGTTCAGGGGTGAACCAGCATCTGTCAAATCTTATATATATATCCTGTTTTTATATCAGCTATCAATGTCTCTAATAAATATGCCAACTGAACCTTCCTCAAGTCTTATTGCAGCTTTTTCCTTAACTCAATCCCAAACTGAGAAATTGAGCAATTTCTGCAAGAATCTGAACGTGAGTTTGGCACAATAGTACACATAAACTCCCGTTGTGTACGGATGTGAATTCTGGGAGAAATTTTCAGGGAAATAACAATGAAGAACTATTTCAATTCCGGGTTGTTATGATGAATGGAACGTGTCCCCAACAAATGATATATCTGGGTTATGGGGACGAAAATGGAGGTGTTGATATTTTTCGACAAGCGAATAAGTTTGTTGAGAGGATACAAGTTTTGTTCAAAGGAGGATTTTTGAAATTTCTTTGGAGCTTATAATCTTAGAATTATTAAAGTTTTCTTCAAGAATATACTTTAGGTATAAAAAAAAATTATGTTTTTCTTAAGGTCAAAAAAACATTAAAGAAAGACAAGACATTTTTGGATATATGTCGACAATCCCCTTTTCGTCGCAATCTAAGGACGATCTATCTTTTCGTCCTGCTGCATCTCCTGCCTCCAGACAAAATTAATAAGCAATAGCTTCATTCGTTGAAGCCATCAATCAAATTTTTCTCAATTTCCTACCAACTTTTCTATTCCCTTATATTTTTTATGCATATAGCATGTGAAGATAGAAAATTTTCAGCTCGACTCTATATATTCTGTGATCAAATATAAAAGCAATGTTGAAGTGAGGATCAAAATTCTAATTAAATTTACTTAAATTTACGAGTACCATAGTTTGTTTACATGTTGGAAAAATGAATGTTCCACTTTCTCAGTCTCGTATTTGTACCGAAGGATCTGCGAGCACGAAATCCTTTTGGCTCACTTTGCATATCGACAATTTGCACTGAGTATGGGTAGAGAGAAGGACGACATTCCTGGCAGTGTTGTCTCATGGAACTAGTATATGTGTGGTTCACGTTTCACTTGTTTTGCATTCTGATGAACATATACAACATTCTAGATTCTAAAGGCTCTTTAGATCCTTTAAATTACCATCAGAATTTGCAAAATAGATCATTTAGCCTATCTCACTATCGTGCAAATTACAATTTCTAAAATGTAGAAACGCACTATGCAATGAGGCACATATATCATCAAATTATCACGAAGCTCATAATCTCCTTAATACATATACAAACGTTTGCATTCATATTGGCTTTATAAAAAGGACTTAACGACTAGCAAATGATCACAACCATTGCCTATTATATTTTTACTACACATTTCCATACAATAGCTCTCCTCGTTTACCGAATTCGAATCGAGTTAAAAGCTTCGATGCTTAATTTTATGTTCATATGCGGCGATACTATTTGATAAGGAACCATTGGGAAATCATGGCATCAGGCACTTTTACATTAGAAATTGGCATCGGGGCTATCGAGGCAATTTTCCCAATAATTATTCTGTCCATAAATTCCTCAACCGATCTATAAAATTGGAGGGAGGTATGCATCAAGGGAGCATCAGAGCATCACCACTACATCAGGTGTAAACACAATTATTGGTCTATCATCAAATTTCCGTTCTTCCAAAAGGGTAGTTATTGTTGCAATTGTTTTATCGATTCAGATCATTAAGCCTCATATAGCTTTTTATCTAAAATAGGAATAAAATTCGAATATCGAAAAAGTAGAAAAATAAACTAACCACACTGACTGACTTTTTCAATCTGTCATGTGATACGATTTTAACTCAAGATTCCTATAAACACCTTTTAGATAATCTTGAGCTATTCAAGCCTCCCTCTCTATTTTCTCTTTCCCTAGACCTTCGTGACTAACCCGAGTAAATCACCCTCAGAATTCTTCAGTCTTCCTGCATGAAACAATTTCATCTTCCGCAGCTTCTTACCTTTTAAGAAAGGCAAGGCGTTGGATTTCGGCATCGGAGGTGAAGAGTGATCACGAGGACCATCCTGCAAGCTTGAAGCGAAGTTGGCCCGGGCGGCATGGCTCCCACCTCGCGTGTTTCACCCCCTTTTTTTCCTTATCCACCTTCAACCCCCCCTTTTCTCACTAAGTCTCAAATATATCCTGATATTTGTTTCTCAGAAACCACCGCGGATTTTAACACACACACCCAAAAACCACCCCAACTCGCGAGTTAGTTCGTTCACCCGGCAACGGAGCCCAGGAAAATTGTTGTCGTTCACCACGAGCAATAAACTATCATCCAAATTGCTGATCCACCTGATTTTAGATTTAAAAGACTGTGCAAGGAGAGGAAAGTCGAAAAGATCTGAAAGAGAGAAAAGGAACCTGATGAGATTTACCACAAGACCTGAGCGCAGGACACGATGGCCCGGCCACTGCGCCGGCACTGAGGCTACGCGCTACGCCGCAGCCTCGGCCTCCTGGTGCTACCCTCCCCCTCCCCCTCATCCTTCCATCTCTACATCTCCAACCCTCTCCTTCTCTCTCTTTCAATTTCTCTTTCTCTCTGTCTCTCTCGCATTTCCCGCCCCCACCATTGGTCTCTCGTCCTGCTCGCGCCCTCTCCTTTTCGAATATCCTCCTCTCGGTCTTCCCATTTCCGGTTCACCCTTCAAATCGCGTCTCTTCACCCCCTTTTCTCCCATTTTCTCTCTTCATGTGTTTCTCCCTTTTAACATTCTTTCTTTGTCTCTCCCTCTTGTTTAAATTTCTCGCATTTTGTATATATATATCCCTTTTTTCTTTCTTATCCTTTTTATCATTTCGCTTCCTCCCTTTCTTTTGCCGAATGAGGATTTGCTTCTCCACCTTAATCCCTATTCTTTTTTGCTCCCCCCAACCATTTGGTGGTCTTATGAAGCGCGAGATACCGAGCGCGTTGTCACCCGCATTATTTCAACCACTGTTTTCTTATTTCTCTATACAAATGATGGCCCGACAAATACAAAGATTTCTTTTTAAGCTTCAGGAAAATTATTGCTCCTTTTTAATTTGGATATCATAGGGAATCATCAACAAACTTTGCTTCATTTCGTTTCGGGCGATTTGATGCGAAACGAAAGTCGGTTCGCAGTTTTGTTTCGTCTGAGAGGCTAGACAGAACTTTCCTCTTGTTTTGGTTGTTAGAAACGAAACGAGAGTAAATGAGTCGAAACTTTGACTTCGGTTGCTGGAGAATCTCTTGTATTAACACATATTTATATTAGTGTGGTCTAAGAAAAGGCTTTATTTAATTTTTACATTCTCATCAGAGAATGTATCCCTTAATTGTCACACTTCATAGGAATTACGTAATGGTCACAGTGGGTCAATTAGACCCGGATGGTCTTTGAAGCAGTACTGAGTGAAAATAAAGCATTTTTTTGAGAGGAGAAAAATTCAGAGGCATTATTTGAACATCCAAAAATGTACTCTGATCATTACTTCCATGAAATTTTAAATTCTAAGTATTGATAAAAATTGCACAAAAAAAAAATCGAAAAAACGTACTTTTCACTTAAATTTGGGGCTTGGAATGACTAACAATAAATCAATGCAAAGCAGCACACTGACGCCTTTGGGAGCCAAGGCAAGTATACAGTCATCAACTAGATACCTCAAACCACCAACTGATGGCGAAACTTGTCTCATTTTCAAATGCCTAATTCTCGTAAATATCATTTGAAAGTTTATCTGGGTCAAATTGACCCACAGTAACTATTAAGGGGTATTATTTAAAGTGTATTCGTTCAGCTTTTCTGACAACTGAAACATTATAGGGACGGAAAAATTCCCCTTATTATTTTTTTTTAAATGGGTCCAGTAAGTCGGTTATAATTAAACAAACTGCTAGTTATCTGAGCTCAATTTTAAAGAAAGGAATTTTTCAAGTGAGTTTTCATACCCACCTTCCCAGGCTAGTGCGAATACTCCCCCTATATTTTGTCGTTGTCGCCAGTCGATATTTAGAGAGGAAATGACGTTCCTTCTCGCGGAACTTGAACAGCATTCTCATTCCCTCGTGTTCTACTGGGCTTCACTCTATTCTGCTCAGAATAGTGCCTTTTTCTACCCCCTCTCACCCTCATTCTCTCTCCCTCCCTCATTGCCTTAAGGTGATTTCCATTAATATAATGACGGCGTTGGCAAAGCCTCCTAAGTCGATTCATGTGGATTGTTATCTGCGGGAGAGTTAAATCTAGGAAATTGGAGATCAAATTTAGAATGCTCTGAAGTGAAAAATAAGAAGGATTGATGGATCGAAGTATTATCAGTATTTCTCACGATCCAAATAATTTTTACATATTGTTAAAATAGAATACGGTGGATGTCAATTAACAATTTTCTTTTCCAAGCAGTTCCTTACATAGAAGATCTTGTTCGGTAAGAAGGTGTGCATTGAAATGAATTACATAAATTGATTGCAAAGTTGTTCAAATTCACAACGCCTTCAAAAGTCTTCACAAATCCAAAACAATTTCGAATCCTATTTAATTCAATGTCGTTTTCTGTGCACATTTTATAATCCTGTAAATATCGTAGAAAATTAAGTCAACTTAATTTTGTTTAATGCCTGAAGGTAATCTCGAAAGTTGAGGTCATTTAATTCCTTCTTTAAAGTACAAAGTACAATGCTTTTGAATCCAAAACAATGTCGTTTTTATCCATTTTCGAAATTATTTTAACTCATTTCAATTCACACCTCTTTTAACTGGGTGAATATAATGTCTTTGATCATGCTTAATTTTTGAAGCTTCATTTTTTCATCAAATAAAGGCATTCCAAAAGAATATGAAAAGTATTTTCCGTCGAAATTTATTTTACATACACGTATTATTTCTATATTGCTTCGAAGAAACTATTGCCTTTGTTTATTCATTTAACAAAAATATTTTGTCGGGTTATATAATATCTTGGTAAGCGAAGTGAATGGATGTTTAAAGAACACTACATCATTTGAAGTGCTTTCATAAATTTTAAATTCAATTTGTCTCCTTCACTTTAACTTTCCCTCGAAGGATACAAAACAAAACGAAGAAAATACATTAATGTTTATTTTAAAAAATCTCTGGTGCTAAAAATAGACCACGATTTTTATACCCCTCTATGAATAATTCTCTATATTTTGTGTTTACTGTTTTATTTAGTATAAACATTGAAAAAATTTCAAAAACATCTACATATATGGATTCACGTTTTTTATAAATTCAATATACTCACATTCTATGCTTTTTTTATTTTATTAAAAGTCTGAAAATAGAGCTATTCTACAAAGCGAAATGCAGTCGCATTCGCTTCATGTATGTTGTTATTTGACGCGGGTTTTGTAAAATGATATCCTTGACTCGATAAAAAGAAACCTTCTTTGCTAGAAAAACGTGAAACAACAACTTTAATAAAAAGATGCCTAAACAACACTTCGGTTTTTTGTGCCTTGGGATTTATATTTTTGTACACGAAACCTTAAAAATTAATAATATTACGCTAGTCATAAAAAAGGCCAAATGCAAGGAGCCAGACAGCACTGATGTGTTTTACGTGGCTTCCCAAGTTTCAACTGCAAGATATCTTTAGCTTGAAAATAAAGGTGGTGGAAAAAATAGATGGTATAGACGGTATTTTGTGACGTCATAGTTTACAATTTTCCCTTAATAACTTCCACTTTCTTAACCATTAAAAGCTGAGTGCACTCCCCTTGCTTTGCTTCAAATAAATTCAGAAAACTCAATTTACAAAAGCTTAATGTAGATTGCACCTAAATCATAAATAATTCATTTTAATATCCATTTGTAATTACGAAAATAATTTAAACTTCTAAAAATAATTGATTGCGCTTTATTAAATTTATTTTTAGAATTGTAATTCATATTAATTCAGCTTAGCGACCAAAAAAAGGATTTTCTGTTTTTGGTCAATTGTGTGGAGAAAACTTCGGTTAAGACCAGTTCAGAAATTATATTTTCTTAATTAAGGGCATGTGGTAATTGCCATAAGAGTATATTCAGTTTCGCCAACTTTGCGCTCAATAATCAATATTTTTTAGTAAAACTAGGCCATTTACCTCCGTTTCGTACAGGCGGCTTAGTTTTTAGTTTTACAAATGGCCTAGTTTTAGGAAAATTATTTATTATTTCGAGCGTAAAGTTGGCGCAATTAAATTTGCTCTTATGGTAATTACATATGCCTTTATGGGAGATAATGATGTTCAAAGTTGAGCGTGCATCGTGCGATCCAGCACAAGGTGCTGATTTTAAATCTCTTTTTCTCGAAAAAGTGAATTTAGTTTCTAAG
Source organism: Synergus magnus (assembly GCA_032275165.1). NCBI lineage: Eukaryota > Metazoa > Arthropoda > Insecta > Hymenoptera > Cynipidae > Synergus > Synergus magnus. The sequence continues at coordinate 2,827,392 of JAUESH010000015.1, read as the reverse complement.
CACCTTTCTTCATTCCACGCCACATATATTTAACCCTATAAGCGAATCTGGAATAATGTCTACTACTTTCATTCCCAGCACGACCAGCAAATTAAGGAACATTTTATTATAATAAATATAGCGCTTTGTGTCACGACTAATATGACACTTTTCCGAGTGAGTATACAATTTCGATTATTTATTATCTGCCCTGTCTTATATATAGAAAAAATATGAAAGATATTTCTTATTTAGTATCTGTCAACTTTGAAACCAGTTATGGTAATAAAAGTTTAAATTGTTTATTTAATAATAAAAAATAATAAACTGAATTGAATTCAAACTTACTCTTGTCGCATTGTCCTGTATTCCGCGTCTGACCAATGTTGAGCTTTTCTACTGAACGGCGGTATTTCTGCCTGTCAAGATAAAAATGTTGGTTTATATTACTCACTTTTTTTAACTTCCTAAAGAACATAATTTACACGACTAGCAACTATGATCGATTCATTTCTCCCTTTTTGCACTCTTTTTACTAAAAATATTT
>JAUESH010000015.1:2794060-2819138 GCA_032275165.1 Synergus magnus | reverse complement strand
TTTTTTTTCACCGTTTTTTGCAGTTAAAATCAAAATTTAAAAAAATCCTTGATATGCGCTATAGCTATAGTTGTAAATAATGTGTGGTAAAAATTTCATAAGGATCGGATTATTAGTTTCGGAGATTTACTTAGCTTAACAATTTTTATATCAATATCTATAATATAACATTCTCAAACAAAAATTAATGAAAATCGATTTTTCATGTGGGTAGACCCCTTAAGCACATTGATATATTTTTTAAAACTTTTTCATCGTCAGCATGCCAATCTCTATAATAAAAAGAATTAAAGTTTTTCAACCACTGAAATTTCTGCCTGATTTTTAAACTTTATCATTTTCATGAATCCGATTTTTTACTTTTCTCGTTTTTATTATTTTTAGCTTCCTAGAGTCGACGACGTGCTCAAGATACAAAACCGTCGGGACACATTTTAAAGTGTACAGTTTGCTGAAGGGATATCCGTTTCACATTCGAATGCTATAAAAATGCTGAACTTCGAGTACGAAACTAACTTACAATATTTTAAAGAGACTAACATTTTAATTAAATTATTCACTGAAAAGTATCATGAAACCACGAACAAAATATTATGTAAGGACATAAAACAGATGAAAATTCAAGAAAATCTATATAAAAACCATTTAACAAAGAACATAAAATACTGTACATAAGTAGGTACTACAGATTTAATTATAAATTAAATACTTTAATCTAAATTCTAATTTATAAAATGCTTCGTCCTGCAATTTTTTTTAAAGCTCCTAATTTGGGAATTGTTTTCTGTTTTACATCAATCTCTAAATCTTCACTGCAAACTTTCTTATGTTTTGAAAGCCTCGACTCACTGCGGTTAAGCTTTACTTCCATACAAGCTCGTGACCAAGGGCAACGTGCCAAGCTTTGAAATACCAAGGATGCTAGTGCACGTACGATAAATTTAAGGATGAGGTTGAACCTAGGTGAGATAATAATCTGAGACTTGCTACCCTTGTTGTTCAGGATCTTCTCACCCTTTTTTCGCTACACTTATGCTTTTCACACTATAAATATCTGTGATACAATAGAGGAAAATTTCTATACATATTCATTTTTAAGTAATAAGTTTCTACGAATGATACTAATTTGTGGTGATGGTAATTTATGGTTACGCTGAACATATTTTTATCGACAGTAATTCTCCTATCAATCCTAAATACTGATGAAGAAAGTTTATATAAATCACTACTAATTTTGAGTGTTTTTAAAGCTTCTTGACTCTGCGAAAGAAAAGTGATGTAAAAATAGGAAAGAAACTTATAGCACATTAAAATAGTAACAAAATTTAATCTACTTCTATTTAAATAATTAAGCATGAATCACGGCATGGATGCACTATTTTTTATTAAATTCGATGCTCAGAGATCCCGGAAACATCTGAAAATGGAATTTTTCGTAAGAGTTTTATATTTTTATGTAGTCTTATCAACTCGCATTCTCATTGAACCGACAGTTGCACTAGTCGACACATCGAATAGGTAATAACTGAGGAAATAATCTCGGCAGTAAATCTCCTAGATTCGTTTCCTCGGTGAAGACTCGCGTGCCAAGGAGACCTTGCGATACCCTCCAGCTATTAAAGCATCATTTAAACTGCTGTGTCTGTATTTCAGCATTAACACGAAGACCTTAGCCCAATTTTCATAGAAAGTAGATACGTATCAACTTGGTGTCTATATTCTCAGATTAAAAAAATCATTTGCTATTTTATCAATTCTATGTGATAGAATTTTATCAAACAATGAGTGCTTTTTGCAATCGATTTTTGTCGAATGAAATACATTTATCGAGCTTCTAATACTGCAGAAAATGCAGTCGAGCTTTAGATTGCCGTCTGCAGGTGCTGAATACAAATTCTCCCCGATTCCTCTCGAGACATCCACATAATAAATCCTACCGTTGACAACGTTGATCCCAATGAGCTATTGTACCGAAACTGCTTTCAGGCTCGTATTGAACTCACATGAAAAACTCTTTCAGAGCTGTCTGATTTCTTGCCCGAATTCACTGAACGGAGCGTCCCAATCATTCACATAAGTGCTTGGATCTTGCTTTTCCAATGTCGGTTAACAAGTCATCCCTTTTTAAGATCCGGAACGTGGTTGTCTTTGTAAAATCTTTTAGTGATATGGAAGGAAAAAAACTTTTATTTCAATACTATAGATTCTATTTTCATCCATAGCGTCGCTTTTTATGTACTAATTATCGATCTCTTTGACTAATTTTTAATTTTCTATTCAGTAAATGATAAGAATGTAATCACTGTAATAATGTGAACGCAATGATCTGTTTTGGAGTCAATTCTTCATGAATATAATAATAATTATCCTATTCTAAAAAGATGAACGAATCGAATGTTGAAATATATCGAAAATCATAACGCCTTTTTCTGATTCCTAATTGGCTTCTCATTTGGAATTTAAAAGAGACTCAGTAGCGGGAATTTTTAAGACATAATAGCGGTTTTTTTTAAATTTAAAGATTTAAAGAAAAAACAATATTTATTGGTACAAAATTGTTAATTAGCCAAGTAATTGTTTAATTAAAACATAATAATTTGTTCGGTGTAGAGAAGAGGGATAAATGTGACTTTTCTAACGTTATTATGGTTACAATTTGTTTCATACAAAATCATTTTCAGTATTATTAATGATTATAATTATAAAATAAAAAAATTTGAATAAAGAAGACTAATTATTTAAATAGGAAATTAGATTAAAATTACTTCATATTTTACGCAAATTGTGAACGATTCGCATTTGTTTTTCTTCTTTTTTATTAATTTAATAAAAGATGTTTACCGTAATCTATATAACTACTAAATCTGTTTTGCGTTATAAAAAAACCAGTAGGTGATTATATTCTTTTACAAATTTACTACGTTTACAGTTGTATATAAATATTTAAAAGTTACCTAAATTTCTAGCTGTGTTGCCTAAATATCTACCTGTTTTAGCTAAATTTTCCATCTAGAAATTATCTAGGTAAATTAGCTAGATATTGTCTAAATGACAAATTTAACTAAAACACCTATATTTTCTTGGAATTACGAAATCCAGCGATACGTCTAGCTGGGACAGCTAAACCATTTTTTTCAGTGTCAGATAAAAAAAAATTATTAGACAGTTTGTTACATCAATTTTGTTGCTATCTCTCGGAAAAAGAAAACTTGTTTGTCGTTCTTTGTATGAGGGTCGCGAATAGTGATGTTATAATAAAAATATTTAATATTTAAAAAATGTTTTTTAAAAACGCAAAGTAGCCGGTTTTGCTCCGCGGATAGGTTTTTCTTTTACCAATTTCAAGAGAAACATTTTTTGACAAAGTTATGAGTATTTGAATTTTGAAAACTGATAAATGAAAAGTTCTATCAGAATCAGAAAAAAAAAATAAAATAAATATTTAATATCTATATCAATAGTTTATAAAGTATCACACTTTAAAGAAATATGATATATCATAAAATATAACATTTAAAGACAAAATTCGGTCTCGTAGTGTAAAATTTTGGGCACCTAACCCACCCTACTGAGTGTAGCATGCTTGCCAAAAGTTATATGGACCATTAAAGTCGTCGTACGTATAATCTCGCTCCTATGTTCGAGATCGACAAAGGCGTTCGCCAAATTGCTTCGGGATTCCTCTTCCCATTTTTTATTTTTTTTTACCCCCTGTCCCCATACCCTCCATTTTTCGCATTATATCAAGCGATATCGAGCAACGAAACGTTTTCTTCTGTTGAACTCTATTAAATAGTGACTGTACTTTCATTGTGGAACGCTCCTTTTGTCAAAAATTGGAAAGCCTGTTATCCCACATTAGCAGAAAATTTTGTTGCATCAAATACATTTCCGTGAAATACAGAAGAACGACTGAAAATTAGATACTTTGAGTTCACTGTAAAATGATTAAAGAATCTTGATTATAAAGAGTGAAAATTTTTTTGTAAATATTTTGTGTTTAAACATTTAAAAAAATTAATTCTTCATTTTTCTAATTGATTTTTGTGTACAAGGATTTTCAAATTATTATAATCACAATATCATAATTCTTGTGTCTTGAGTATTGATAAACTGTGTGGAGGGTAGAGTGTCGCCATCTTGATACTAGGATTAAAGTCTCTATCTCCAAGAAAACTCTTCGGTTTTCATGAAAATCCGCAGATGATAAATCATATTAGTAGATTTGATTAATTAATCTCAAGATGGTACGTAAGTTTATAAGCTTGCCCTGTTGCACACACAGAAAAATTTGTTTTATTTTAAGTGTAAACAACTTTATTTTTGCACGAAATGGAAAAAATAAACCAGAATATCCAGAAGTCTTTTCTTCAGTTTTAGACTTTTACAGTTCTGTAGCATTGTTTTTAAGATTATTTATCGTTGAGATAGTATTCTCTATATGTAAAGAGGTTTTAGATAAACTTACTACTCTTGCGAATACTTATCTTACACTCGTCACAATTTTGTAATAACCACAGCAATTTTATGTATGAAGATATGTCGTTTTAAATTTGTTGGTGATAAATTTAAATTTAATGAACCGGCTTTCATTTTTTCAGGTACCTCACTTGAAAACAAGTAGAGAAAATGTATTTTAGCCAGTAGTTCCTTATCGTTTCCTTTACGTTTATCTACTTCGGACAATTAATTTTAATTGTTAGTTTTTAATGTGATGGCCAAAAACTCGATAAGTGACAAAGCTAAAATTTTTTCTGTTGTTTCAATGTTTTACAATCGAAAATGGTAGAAATATTACCTAAAAGAATGGGAAGTCAAATAACACAATATTTTGTCGCAATTTGTGGTAAGTTGTTTTCTATTACAATAAAAATAACAGTAATTCAATTAAAATCAACGGATATATTCAAAGTTGCAATCAAAATTTTCTTTTTTCTTCCCAGCTTGCTTCGCAGAATTGGGATTCGGGGCATATCAGGTTTGGCCTTCGCCTTCGATACCGTTCTTGACAAGCGAAAAATCGCAAATTTCAGTTTCAGAAAAACAAAGTACCTGGATTGTGTCAATTTTCTTAATTGGTGATATATGTGGTGGTTTACTGAATCCATTAATAATTGATCGACTTGGTAGAAAATACACAATGTTGGCGTCCGTCATTTTAGGATTAATTGGTTGGATTATAATTGCCCTCGCAGAGTCCTACGTTCACCTTATTATAGCCAGATTAATTGGAGGAATAGGACAAGGCATTATCCTCTGCTCCTTGGTGATCTATTTAGCTGAAATATCAGAAAAGAATATTCGAGAAATTTTCATCAACATTATGAAAATATCGGAAAACGCAGGCATCTTCATTTTCATTTTAACCGCTGTTTATGTGTCCTACCAAATCTTAAATTGGACATGCATGATAATATCTACATTTTTCTTCGTTATTTTTGTCTTCTTGCCAGAAAGTCCTTATTATTATTTCATGAAAGAGGAGGAAGCAAAGGCAATCAAGTGTTTAACGATGTTACGAGGTAATGCCTCACTCGAGACGCTGAAAACAGATATTCTGAAAATTAAGCTAACTATAAGAGAAGATCAAAAGAACAGTAAAACTGCTTTTCAGGACTTGATGAAAAAAAATTTCAATCGGAGAGGACTGGTGATTCTCGTATTTATTAAACTAGGACAACAAATGACAGGAATCAATACTGTTTATGGTTACGCTGAACAGATTTTTATCGACAGTAATTCTCCTATCAATCCTAAATACTCAGTACTAGTTTTAACTGGTTTTCAATTAATTGCTTGTTGTGCTAGTTCGAGTATAATTGATCGTATTAGTAGAAGAACTCTTTTTCTTGTAACTGGATTTTTACAAGCCCTATCATTGGGAGCAATAGGAATGTTTTTTTTGTTGAAATCTTGTTTGAAAGTAGATGTCTCTTCGTTCACGTGGGTTCCACTTGTTGCTCTGGTTATTTACGAAATTGTTTACACGATAGGTGTTGGTCCTGTGACTTATATACTGCAAGGTGAACTTTTTCCAATGAGTGTAAAAGGTGCAGCATCTGCATGTGGAAACGCAATAGGAGCCACTTTTGCCTTCTTTGGCACCATAGCCTACCCATTGATGAAGAATTCTTTCGGTGATCATTCTCCCTTCTGGTTTTATGCAGTTAATGCTGTTATTTCATCGTTGATGACATTTTGGATTACTCCTGAAACTAAGGGTAAAACATTGGAAGAGATTCAGGCAATACATAATCTTGACTTGAATGTCAAATTAGAGGCTATATCCGAGAAGAAAACTTAATGTAAATGTTGGAAACCTTTTAGGCTTGAGATTCTCAACTTGTCGATAATTAAATGTTATTCAAGTATACTTTATAGTTAAGAGGAATGGAGGAATGGACTTAATAAAAAATTGTAATAGCTTAAATTGCGTCATCAAATACTCTGTAAAATTGTCTATTTGAAATTATAAATACTTGAAATCTTAATTTATCAACGGAAATGTACATAAAACATTGATTAAAAAAGGCGCATGAAATTATCTTGGTTTGATTATATGCATAATATTTAGTTAATCATAAACGTTATAGATAAACCGTTTGATCTTGGCTTAGTCAACTAAAGAAAGTCTCAGTTAACACATTCTCAATCGAAAATGTTCATGTGTAGTCTTTTATATAAATATAATTGGGCTTCCTTTCTATACAAATCCACTTTTTTATATATAATGGAATAGATAACTGAATGACACAACTGCTGGTTGCTCTTTATTTCTGTTTATTAATGTTAGCTTCACATCCTGGAATACAGATAAAAGATAAAGCAATTAATTAAGAAAGTTTCTCGTTGGATTCTAAAAAAGGAGGTTTTTCATAATTTAAGGATCGAGTTTATGAAGAATTATAAAATTATATGAAACATACGGTGAGGATAATTATGAAAATAATCCTGTGAAGCACGATGATTTACTAAGAATGATTTATTTGGAAAGAGTGCTTAAAGAGTCCTTACGACTTTTTCCTGTTGCTCCTGTTCTTATACGACGGGCAACACGTGATATTAAATATTAGGTGTGTATTCTGTAATGCAATTATATTCTGTCATGCAAAATCGGATTGATTTTGAATGAAGATTTAATTGTTTTTTCGATTTTACAAATGCAATTTCAGTATAGATGAGCGACGTACGCATGTTTAATAATATGTACTCATTAAAAAACATTGGTTAAAAAAAGCGTATGAAATTATCTTAGCATAACCAACTAAAAACTTAAAAAAGTTAAATTATTCTTAATTACAAAAAAAGTTAATAAGCTAATGTTAAATACATAATAGTATATATTAAAATGTGGCCTTATATTAACCTTTTTTTTATTAGTCTCTATTTTATGTTAGTCTAACTGGGCTTCCTTTTTGTACACATCCACTTTTATATAAAAAAAAAGTAATTGATGAGCTCCTACATGGTATTAGTCACTTTTTTCAGAAAGGAAACATATTTTATCTGAAAAAATCTTGTATATTTGTCTCCACAGCGGAATATTTAAAGTCACTCTGTCTTTGAATCAGAAGTGTTCGAGATTGAGAATAATAATCACAATGTGGCCCTTTTACATTATTATTGGCGTATTTTTATTAGTTTTCACGCTTTTTGACTATGTAAAAAACAGAAATTTGTATAAGAAAGCATCCCGGATCGTGGGACCTAAAGCATATCCCATCATCGGCAACCTTAACTTGTTTCTGGGAAGGAAATTTACAACTGAAGGCGAGTAATTAATATATTATGCTCCGTGTTTAGATTAATAAGTAATTTAATTTAAATTCTTGTCAACAAAATTTTATTTTAGCGATACTTAAGCAAATTTTGAATATTTGTCATTTGTACCCATCCCCGACTCGATTTTGGATAGGAAACCATCTTTTTATTCCAATTTACGAACCTGAACAAATGAAGGTAAACAAGCTTCATACTTATAATTATAAAACTTTTTAAACTTTATTTTAATTATAGAATTTTTCACTTCTTTATGTAGACTGTTTTTTTAAGCCCGAAGACTTTAGGTAAAAGTGAATATTATAAACTTGCGCGCCCTTGGTTAGGCGAAGGGTTGGTAGTAGCGCCATGTAAGTACTCTTGTACCAATGTTTTTTTGAAACTCTTTCAGGGTGTTTAGCGGACCGGGAAAAACCCGAGAATTTTATTTGACCGGGGAAAACCCCAGGAATTTAATTTAGGACCGGGAATTTTTTGTATTTTATCGAAAAATCGATTTTTTTCTACTTTTTCTACAACTACTTTTTTTTTCTTTTTTTACTTTTTATATTATATTAAAATTTATATTTCTATGTATATGTTGACTTTCAAAAATCACAAAAAGACATCTATAAATTGGTCAGAAAAAAAGAAATTTGACCGGGAAAAAACCAGGAGAAACCCGGAAATTTCAAATTGCCTGATCACTAGACACCCTGTCTTTAAAATTCTATTTTTACAATTTTTATCATATCATCGACTCATGCAATATTTTCATAATTTACTATTTTAGTTATAAAATAATGAAGTGTTTTTTTTCTGATATAGTGAATGTGTGGAAGGTTCATCGTAAAATAATTCAGCCAACATTTAACACAAAAGTTTTGCAGTCATTTTTCGAAATTTTTAAAAGACATTCACAGTTATTGGTTGATGATTTAATAACCAAATATCAGGGGAATGAGTTTGATGTAGAGGAGTACGTTGCGGCATGTACTTTGAATATCATATGTGGTAAGATGATTATAGAATATGTATGTTATAGTTGTTACATATATTTGTATTCTAATATCATATTATTTAATCTCATAGTAAATAATTTAAAGGAGTATTTAAAAATTATAATAAGTTCCCACTTTATTTTCTTTAATAATGGAATGACAAATATTACTAATGCAGTTAATACCGATGATCGAATTATAGAATATTTTTATATTTAAATTCAGAAAGTGCGATGGGCGTTTCTGTATCATGGACTAAAGAGCGAAATACTCTCTTTGCTAAAGCAGCTCAAAGGTATTTAGAGATAATTATATATTTTATCATTGAATGTCTCATAACACATGCTAAAATATTAATTACATGTTACAGAACAATGCATATAATAATGACCAGAATAATCAAAGCTTGGTTACATTTCGATTTTATATTTAAACGCACTCAAATGGCAAAAGATTTCTATGAATCAATAGAATATATGCACAATATAACTGATGAAGTTTGTATAATACTTAAATATTAAAAAAATATAATATTTTTATTTGAAAAATTACTATTGATTTTAATTATTTGCTTTCATTTATTTGATTAGGTTATTCAAAAGAAAAAACGAGAAATTCAATCTGATAACAAAAGAAAAGGTAACAAAGTTTTAATTTCCTACAAAGATATTTTGCTCTGTTTCTAAAAATTTAATTTACAGAAGTAAATGGAGTTCAAAAAAAAGCTTTTCTGGATTTGCTAATGGAACTAGAGCAAGGAACATTGACAGAACAAGAGATCCGTGATGAAGTTTCTACGATGATAATTGGGGTAATTATCATCGTAAAAGGGGGGGGGGGTCCCTTTGTGTATCGCATTGTTGTTTAATAATATTTTATTCTCTAATATTTGTTTAGGGGAATGACACAACAGCTAGTGTTATTTCTTTCTGTTTATTAATGTTGGCATCACATCCTGAAGTGCAGGTAAAAGATAAAGTAATTAATTAAGAAAGTTTGACGTTGTGTCCTAAGAAAAGAGGGTTTTTAATGATTTAAGGATCGCGTTTATGAAGAATTGTATGGAATTTACGGTGATGATAGCACTGCAGATAATCTTGTAAAACATGACGATTTAGCAAAAATGATTTATTTGGAAAGGGTGATTAAAGAGACCTTACGACTTTTTCCTGCTGCTCCTGTAATTATGCGGCAACCAACAGATGATATTAAAATAGGTGTGTAATGTGTAATGGAATTATTCCATAACTATAAAAAAAAAGAAACAACGAAAAAATCATATAACAGCAATAATCAAAATTGATTATAATTTATAGGAGAGTATACGTTTCCAAAAGGTTCTACAATAATGCTTGTTATAACAAAGGTTCATAGAGATGAAAGATTCTGGCCAGATCCATTGAAATTCGACCCAGACAGATTCCTACCTGAAGAAATTGCAAAACGTCATCCATACAGTTATTGTCCATTTGCAGCTGGACCAAGAAATTGCATAGGTTTTATAAATACTATTGACTATGCAAAAAAAATGGTAAAAGTTATATATACAGGAAATTTATTTTTATTTTAGGACTAGCCTACGCCATGATGTCAATGAAAGTATTTTTAGCGACAGTTGTACGTAATTGCGTGGTGAAGAAAGATAAAATTGTGCCAGTCAAGGATATTAAAGTAACTCTTGATATTCTGTCAAAACCAGTTGATCCAGTAATACTCAGATTTGAAAAGAGAATTGCAAATAAATAAAGAGTGTAGTCACTTCAAAAATGAAGAAGAAATGGTTTAATAAAACTGAGCAAAGATAATCATAATTAAATAGAATAGAATCAGTGTCTAGTGGTCAGGCAATTTGAAATTCCCGGTCAAATTTTTCTTCCTCTGACCAATTTATACATGTCTTTTTGTGATTTTTGAAAGTCAACGTATACATAGAAATTTTTTTAACATAATATAAAAAGTAGAAAAAGAACAAAAAAGTAGAAGAAAGTAGAAAAAAGTCATCTTATCGATAAAATACAAAAAATTCCCGATTCTAAATAAAATTCCCGGTTTCCCGGTCCGCGCTAGACACCCCTTTTATAAAAAGCTAAACATTCCTAATAAACTCATTTTCATTTTATCTACTAGTAAAAAGGAAGACACGTTGTTTACGTTTCTTGTTTAATATTCACGAATATGTATATATTTTTCCCCTAGGGCTCTATGTTATCATCTAAATGACAGGTTAAAAGATGAACATCTTTTTTTAAAACTCAAGAGTTTTAATATTCCTTTCCTCAAGTCTTTTTTTCCTAATTTAATTGCATTGATTTTCCTTCGTGATTGACATTTTTAAAACGGGAGTAATATTGTACAATTTCATCTTATTAATCTCTTAACTGCGGATGAAATTTATACTATACACGGCATGGACTAGGTGGGCCCAAACTGACCAATTTTCAATGAAATCCATCCAGTAGAAAGTCTCACACATTTTGGGCCCATTTTGCGATTTTCGGTTTTCACAGTCAAGAAGCTAATACTGACTGTTTAATTATGAAGAATTTATATTAAAAATTGATAATTTAGAACCTGTGAAATTGTAAACGGTTGAATTGTGTAAAATAAAAATAAAAATATATAATTATTACATGTAGATTTAAAGTAAAAGATTGATCGATAAATATGTTGAAGCAGTTTATTGATTTCAGATACAAATCGATAAACGAGATAGGTCACTGACGAGTTCCACGTTTACGATGAACAAAGAAAAAAAAGGTCGACCCTTCCTTCTAATCAGCGAGTAACATACCCATGTCGATATTAAAGACGAAAGAATTTTTACTTTCCAAATTAATTATTACTAAATAAAGACAAATTTTAAGATGAATTAATTCATTCGCAATCTTTCTTAACATGATTGAAGTTTCTTTAAATGAAATGAAACGTCTTTAATAAACGATGACGAGCAATTTGAAACTTATAATTACGTTCATTACATAGTAAACAGAGCGCGATAGACGAAGATGTTCTCGACTCCTTATCTCATACGCATCATCTTGTTTTAAGACTTTAGTTTCGTTGGAAGTATCATTTCTTTCATTATCTTTTCTTTCAAATTATGAGTTCCGCTTAATTTTCATCAAATATTGTACACCTTGTATGTTGATCATTAATTATGTAATACTTTATTTTCTCATTAAGTCTAGCGTGTGTGATACACATTGTCGGGTAAAATAGAATTGTTGCAGACATAATCTGTAGGACTTTTGTATTCCTTAGTACTTTGAAAAACTAGTGTCTGCATCGGAGTCTAAGCCTAAGCCTTATAGTAACAAATCGCATACAGATTATTGCCCATCTATACCTATAAAGCTACACTTGGAAAAAATTAATTGTCTTGCTCTTAAACTATTACTTGAAAAAAAAGCTGGAATCATATAAAAATTAATGAGAAACAAATAGAAAATGGCGCTATTTCGCACAACGTAACTTAAAACGCAATGTCATAGGACATGAACATTTTTCACGCAGAAGAAATGAAAATAATTATCCTGAAATTAAAAACTAACGAGGTTTATAATGTAAGGATGTAGTCAATAACGTAGCAGATTTTGATAATGTAAATAATGAATACAAGTTTACGTCACTTAGGGTCACGAGTACAATACTTTGCGATAATTCGATGATAAAACCCGAGTTTCGCTAAAATTAAAACAAAATAAGTAAAAGAGCAAAACTCGCTCAAAGTGTGTACCGGGATCCTAAATTGCCTACATTCATTATTACTCACCTCTACCTCGCCAGGCAATAAATCAAAATTCAGGGCGTTGTTTCAAGATTCTTTTCCAACAAAATTCAGTTTCAATTTTGCAATTATCGTAACGCAACGAGATAAATTTTGAAGTATTACCGCTCCTTCGCGTTGAAATTTTCAAATCGATCAAGCCACTATTTTTATCTTCAGTAGCTTGAGAAAATTTCAAACCCTTCTGTTTTATCCTAATACCTCATACAACATTAACATGAATATTTTCCCAGAATGCTTCTAGGCCCCGTGAAAAAGCAAATTGGGACACGAGAACAGCTTATACATCGAATTACCTATTTTTTTATTGGAGAATGTTATCATTACAATGCTAACACTTCCTGTACTGTTTTACAATCAACAGTAATGTTCTAATTACTGAACAATTTTTTTCTCTTTAGATAGATGCATCCTTTCTTTATTTTTCACACCAAATCGTTTCTGGCAAGAAAAAATAGAGAAACGATCTTTCCTACCAGCACTTCTGCGGCATAATACAGGGCAATTTTCGTAATCAATGCCTGATAACCGGCAGAAATGACACCAATTCAAATATTCTAGGAATTTTATACTTTACGCCGTCAATGTCTTTTTATTTTTTTAAATGTTTAATTTTTTTTCGAGTTCTTATATTCATAACGATTAACGATTACACTGTTGTAATAGCGACCATATGAGGTACCTACTTTTTTACAACAATAACAGCGTCTCCGTTTTCGTTTAAATTGAATTGAGACCACGATTGACGGTGTTAGGTAATTAGACGTAGCTTACATTCATGACAATGAAACACCCAAGGTATCAGATGTTGTGAAATCGAGATGGCCGCATTTCATCTCAGATTTCGTAAATTATTGTTTTTCTCGATGGTCATGAACCATAATCGCTTGGAAAATGACCATTATAAGGAATCAATGTTCCGAAAATCCTATCGGTAAAAGGCCCAACACACCATTCAGCAAAACGAAAAAATAAATTAAAAACCTTTTCCCATTTAGATTTTCGTTTTCGTGACTTGTGTGCCGTAGACTTAACATAATAATAAATAGCACATTCTTATAATTATTTTGCATGCTGCAAATCTTAGAGCGTATTGTCGGTCAGGCGTCAATAAATAAAAATTGTAAGAAATAAAAAATTAATTTTTGTTATTTCTGAACTAAAATTAAAATATTGAAATTAAAAAAATAATTATGGACCGGATTTTATCCTGCAATCTGTTAGAACATTGGCAAAAATGAAATTTAAAAAGAAAATAAGGATAATATTCCATGCCAATAAAACCTGGCCCATGGTCTAATAAAGAGGTTTAATAATCTTCACTTAATCTTAAGAGATTAAAATAATGTATGTTCCTGGATTTGAACCTTTACATTTTTTCAAATTAATTATGAAGATACGATACTGAGCAAGTGCTTAGAATAAATAGATTTATTGACACCCAAGCAACAATCGAATACGACTTTTTTTAATGAGAAACTCTCAAATGTATTTCTTTAAAGAAAAATTGACGAAATTTTCAATCGCCGTATGAATATGTATTAGATCTCCATGTACTGCAATATCCGAATTGAGAGTAATAGAGCTGGCTGAAGATGTTTTTTTTTTCTTTAATCTTTATTTATCCATAGCTCCGTTGATGATATTATTTTTCACTTGATGAGTAACGTGAATCCCATCACCTGTAGCGCCCTTGTCCTTTTTGTTTTGCGAATTAGTTACGCTATCCAATCCTAATTTGCTGAGAGTCCGCAAAGCTGTGAGCGCTGCTTGGTCTTGGGAAGCAGTTTTCGTAGCTCCGTGACCGTGGCACACCTGCGGTGGATCCGTACTCAAAGATACGAGGGATAAGTACTCTTTATAGAGTCCCTGGAACTATAAAATAATTTTATTTTATTTATTACAAATGATTTAGTAAATTTAAGATTAGTGTATAAAGAAGAAATTTCCTTTAATTGTCTACTTTATTAAATATTAAAATATTTACCTTCGGAAAATCGCTGAACTCTACTTCGAAATTTAACAATTGAGCCAAATATTTAAGTTGGTCCCTTGGAGAAACTCCCGATGGAATTTGTTGTTGTTGCTGACCTCGAAGCTCTTCGGCGACTACTTGAACACTAGGTCCACTTCCTATTTTAGATTCTTGTCCGCCATCCATTAAAAGAAGTCCGGGTACTAACTGACGACCAATTGTTCCTGAAAATTATCACGGTTTATATTACTTACACTTAAAACGTGTAAAATTCACAAGTAGGAATGTAAGAAATAAACTGAGCAGTTTACCTCCAGTAGGATGACTCTGAGTTTCATTGCTCTGATCATCTTCCAAGAAAGTTACTTTCCTTGGTTTTCCCTCAGAATTTTCTTTGTCTCCTGTCTTGATTGAAGGCTTGACAGGTTGAGGTTGTGGCTTACTATATCCCATAGCAGTTAAAAGAGCTTCAGCAGCAGCTCTCTTCGCGAGCTTCTTATTAGGTCCCATTCCTTGAGCTGAGTGCTGACCAACGGTGACTTCCATTATAAACTCCCTACGCCTTGGAGCACCTTTTTCTTCGATCAAATTGTAAACGGGTTCCTTCTCCCGTTTAGCTTGTTGAATTTGCACAAGACGAGAGATTGGATTGACTTCCTCCACAATCTCGGCTTCTTGGCGTGGTTCCTGATAGACTTTGATTAAATTCCTCGACTTCTTCTTAGTTGTAGGCAGCTTTCGCTTTATCCGTAAGGTCCTAGTTTGAATATTCGGTGGTATTGCTGGAAGACGTTTCAGTTCCTCTAACATTGACTCCGCTGCTCTCTTTTTTGAAACCTAAGCAGAGAAAAGTGGAATAGTACTTTGTGCATCATCGAAAATCGACTTTTATATGCAGGTATGATAAAAAATACATTATAAATCTATTAGAAAAATTCTCCATCAATTCTTCATAACGAGATCTGAGGAAAATTTACCTTCTTCGAAGATCCTTCGCCCACAGTAACTTTTTCTCCAACCGTGCACTTTGTCATGAAAGTCCGAATGTGAGGCTTTCCACTTTCAGACACAACTTCAAAAGTCACGGATAATCCGCGTTTCAAAGCAGTTTCGTGAACCAGCGAAACTGGGCTTTTCAATTCAGCATTTGGATCATCGATGCCGCTCAAAGTTCCATTTTCGTTTGGAGCGCAAGTGTTGAGGATTTCCTCGGGTAATGGAAGCTTTCTAAGTTGTTCCAAAGCTCGGCTCGCGGCGTCGTGGCGAGCTGCTTGACCAGTCATTCCTCTTCCAATAAATTCGCGTTCTCCGACCTGTTAGACAATAAAATCAATGCCAAATAATAGTACTTCATCATTCATTTTATTCTTTTATTAATCTTGGTAGACGGAAGACACCAACCTTTAAAGTAACGAGGTAAAATCCCTGGGGTTCAGGATGGTATCCGCGATTGTAAGTCGGATAACGTGGATTAAACATCCGAGGAAATCCATGCGCAATAAATTGTTGAGAGGCTGCTGGTGGAGCATGTCTGAATGTGTACACGGTTGGTTCTCCTCTTTTCATGGCCAGGGCATTAAGCTCCACTGTCGGTGGCAAGTGACCTATAATAAATATCAAATCAATTTATTGAAAGGCATCCCGAAATAGAACAATTTAAACTCTTTAACTTATTCTGATTAAATTTAAGATTATGAAATTACCGGAAGTAGAAGGACATTTTCCTGGGACCCTCATTGCTCTGGGCGGTTTGGGTGGAGGTTGTCTGTACCAAGTTTTTGTTAAAGCCTCACTGGCAGCACTATGTTGAGCTTTTTTTATACTGGGACCTTCAGCGACGTATTCTTCTTCACCCAGTTTCAATGTGACTGTAAATCTTTTCTTATGGGCTGGCCCCTGTTCGTTCGTTAGTCTATATTGATGTTGAATCTTGTTAAATCTAGCCAGCTCATTTACTAAGCACATAGGAGTTTTTTCTTTCATGTTTGCCAAATTTGAATTCGTCCCGTTGGCATGATTTTGATGAGATTGGTCATCTAACGACTCCTCAATTATTCCTTCATTATTCGGGGATTTGTTTTGTTCTAGATTACCTTGTTGAAGGTTTGGTTGATTCTGAAGAGTCATGGTGTTCATTTGGTCTTTCGCCAACGTCATTGATAAATCAACATTCACCATTGTTCCTGTGTGAAGTACAAAATCTCAAAAAAATTAGAAGAATTCGATAATAATTAGCAATGAAATTGAAATTGAATTATTAGCATATGAAATGCAGGTTTTAATTAAACTCATTGAAAGAAAAATTACATTATTTTAAAAAATGTTCATGCGTGCATACATGCATGTTTCAAATGTCATAGATTTATATTTGATACATAGAAATTATAGTCTGGAAGAAGAATCTAATAAAAATTGCATTATGATTAAAAGCGAAAAAAATCTAATGAGGAATTGATGAGAATGAGTTGTGAATTTAAATAAATTAAATAAAAATAAACAAGAAAGTAGAAAGTTGAAATTTGAAATTTAATAATCCCCGAAAAATATGTAGAGCTATAAGAATTCCTTTTATATCCCGAATGTTTGGTTAACTTTGGCAATGAATTTTCTATTCTTAATATTCAATTGGCATTTTGTAAGGTTCATTGAAAAAGAAATTCTGGATTATTTAATAAACCTAAAAACAAACAGACCTTCGATGCAGCCCGTTGGACCGAAAATTTCTTCCCAATTCTCTGGAAGATTTAAGAATGGGATTTCCTGGACTTGTCCTGCATCGGATCCAAGAACGAACATGAATAATGTTCCCATTATTACAACGCGACGCATCACTAACAAAAACAAAAATTACGATATTTACTTTGAAATGATATAGTTCTTTATACTTTTCTGATAACGCATGAATTTTTAAACTATCTGTTGTTGGGTGTGGGATTTGTTCCAGTTTGTTAAAACATTTACAAAATTCGCAAAAAAATAATAAATCGAAATTGCTGTAATTTATTCCAATTATTCAGTCATTTTTAAATTGTACCAACGCAAATTAACAAGAATGATAAAGTAGTATGAAAACTATAATATAATGCAGATACTATATTGCATTTTTCAATTTGAACAAAGAATAAAGTGTAAAGAAACAAAAATTAAGAATAGAAAATAATAATTTTATTGATGAACTATATCATTACATTGTAAACACACTCCATCACTGAAAATGTTATTCAAATTTTGTTCATCATCCTACATATTCCATTACATATTTATTTATTTATTTATTTATTTATATAAGCAGATGAATGGAATTTTGTCTCTGGTAAATCAAATTTCAACGTAAATTTTCAAAGAAAGAATTTCCGTTTGAGATCTCGATTAACAGACTCTCTGTTAGTTAATACTTTTTATTTGCGTATTCATAACAGAATTTAGAATAACCTTAATTTCGTGAAAAATACTTAATAGCTTTCAACAAGGAGAAATAGAAAAATTTGTTTATTTCAAACAAAAATTGGAATAAAATTGCGAAGCAAGGTATTTGGTTTAATTTCTTGGTCTTTTTACGAAAATTATGCAGTTATTTTCTCATAAGTTGTGAGTATATTAAATTCGTAGTTGATTTTGAATCAGAATACTTTTCGTTAGTATTATTAGTTGATAAAAAAGGACTCTTAATTGTGAATCCTAAATCAAATCTCACATCCAAGAACAAATGCTCACAGTACTTTCACTTTTAAAGTAGAAAGTTGATGAAGTTAATAATAATGTTAGATTTTCATTTTCCTTTAATAAACTGAAACAAATGTTATTTTAGTGAAAAAGAAAAATGCTTTTATAATTAGTATAATTTATGAAAACTAATGATCACGGATTCATATAATATATTTATTTTCGTAAGTACTGCGCATGCAAGTCAACGATTTCATAAAAAAACATAGCAATTTATGTTAGTTAGTGTGAAGGGTTTTGAAAACATTGACTTGATTTTTGAAATTGCATTATTTAACATGTGAGAAGCAATAGCGGAGGAAAAGTGAACAAACAAGATGAAGGAGTTTACTAGTTTCCAACAGAACGTATTAAATTCTCCAAACTATACAAACATTAGTCACAAGAGGAAAAAATTACTTATTAAAAATAATAATTACGTAGCATTCAGTTTTCAAAATTCATTCATTCTATTTTTGAGAATTTAAGAGATATTAAAATATATATATTAAAAGTAGACTTTAAGAAAATTCTTGCCAAGTTCCAACATTTCATATTTCATTTAAATACGGGTTATAGAAATAACTTAGAAATTTGTTTAATGCATCAGAGAGAATTAAAAAAGTAACATAATTTAAATCCTTTGCTTCTAAGAGGAAAAAAATGTTTTTCTTTAATGTTTGGTAGACTGACCACGTCTCCCATGTGTTCAACTCAAGATTGGATACTGAAAGGAGGAATACGTATAAAGAAAGGTGTTGAATGAATGAATGAATAAGGAATAACAAAAAAATTTGGAAATACGTTAGAAAATGACGTTTAAACCAAAAAAAAAAGAATTCCACAATTTGCATTGAAAAAAAATGAATATGACGAAATAAGTTATTTTGTGAGTGATTATAACTCCTTTTTCCTATTCACAAAACTTATTAATGTTTTTAATAACAGTGGAGACTCCATTTCTATTTTAAAATTGGAAATTGCTTTCTTTCAATAAAGATTAGGATAACGACATCAGTTGTGAGACACATAAATTGAAAATCTGCGACTGGCACAATTAAATAAGCAGAATTGCAGACTAGGCCATGCTGAAACTGAAAAAGGCATATTAAACACACCGTTTTGACCCATCAAGTGTCGCTGGTTACCATGCGACAACACTGGGTGTTGCATATGGTGCATATGCTGAGGTTGATGTGTGGGCATCGACAGTATTTGATGTCCAGGAATTTGATTCCGATGCGAATGGGGATGCTGAGGCTGCTGCGGGGGGGCCATAGTTGCCTGGTGCATCGGACGCATCGGACCTCCCATTCTTTAGAAATAAAACATCGGAAAATATTATTAAAAATATTTAGATTCTCTTAAATAATTAGTGGGTAGAATTTTATCCTACCATTTGATTTACCAAAATTGTAACCTCTTGGAAAATATCA
Source organism: Synergus magnus (assembly GCA_032275165.1). Lineage (NCBI taxonomy): Eukaryota > Metazoa > Arthropoda > Insecta > Hymenoptera > Cynipidae > Synergus > Synergus magnus. Next base: position 2,799,479 of record JAUESH010000015.1, on the reverse strand, counting down.
TTATAAGTTAACTTTAACATATAATCTTCATAATCTTAATAACCCTTAGTAAAACTTGGATACCATTAAAAATTATTAGTTAAAAGTATTGATCCTAATAAAGAAAAACTATCGATAAACCTATAGATGTAACTTTTATAATTTCGATCTAGTAAACTAATTTTTTCCAATAGTTTTCTCTATTGCTTTCCAAATTATTTTTTCCTCCAGTCTTTTTTCTAGAAAGTGATGAAAAATAGGATTTTAAATTCACTTCCGTTATAATTCTCTAGTTTAACTAAAGTATTTTTATAAATTTGTGAAAACTTATTTTTAATAATTAGTGAATGTCTGATGGTACAAAATCTGTGATTATTAATACTTTTTGATAATTTTAAAGAAAAATTTAATTCTCTGAATGAATTGTTCTCAGAAAACGCGAATAATTAATGTTTTATAACTCTACGTGTGAGTATACGTACTAATTACAAAAGAATTTGAATGTAAGTGTAAAGTGTTGAAAACTGATGACGTACTGCGAATCGATAAACAAAGTAAAATAGTGACATTCTCAATTCTTATTCTTCTGTAAATGATTAGTCTTTAAGAAAACTCCAGAGAAGCACAATTCGAATAAAACTTAACTAAAGAAAATTTGCTCGGAAGAAATCACTTTATGTAAGTTTTATAAAATATTCGTAATTTAAATATTTAATAATTTTAGTGGTATCTACATTTACAATTTTTATATCTCTTTATTTATTTATTCAAAATTATTTTCAAAATCTATAAAATGAGAAAGGATCCTATGTATATATGTATATATACTACGTTCAATTGCACAACTGGGAATTTTTGAAATTTTAGGTGGGGAAACTCCAAATCTCCCACTAAATTTTTCTTCCAGACATATTTCACTCTCAGTAAACTACATTCGAAACCGTAAGGCTCAATTACTATTTCAATCTTTAAAAAAACCAGTAGATTAGGTTTTTACGTATTTTTCTTAATAAGATAGTTAGAAACAAAAAACGACTAGATGAGTAAAGCTAATTATTTCAGCTTTGAAGTAAAATTACTTTCACAAGTGTTAGAGGTGTATTAACTAATAAAATCGAATAAAAACTGCTCGCGAAATAACGTGCTTCAGAACCGGTAAATTGCTGAGGAATGAGTCTAGAATTTCAGCCATGATATGCTCGCAAATAGTGAAGAACGATGTCCAGGTAAGTGCATGCCGGTAAAACCGTTAAAAGTCGATGTCAATTTCCCCTTGCCTGTGAGACTATCCAAATCATTTGTATTATATTCTATAAATAAATCAGTCGATACACAGTGGGCTTGGCCCGGCTGTGAACCACCGACAATTTTGGAGCATTTTCTTACCGTTGTCTGCACTATTTCACGAAAAGTTTCAGCTGTCTCGTCGAGGAAATTTTCGGCGAAACAGACGATAGCCCTCTTATACAACCACTGTCAGGCCCTTTCGAACGGCAATTGGCAAACAGTAAAGAAAACGAGTCTGTAGACTAAAATGCGGCCATTTTGCTGTAGACTCTACTGCTCAAAGGGAAGACTGTCTATAGCATGTGTCTGTCTGCCTGCCTGTCTATAGCCTAACTGTCGAACTATCGATAGTTCTTCCTTCCTTCCTTCGAAAGTCGGTTCAAAAAACAGCTGAGAAAATATTCAAAAAACATATGAATTTGCAAATAGATTGTTTGAATCCTTATAAAACAAGGAAAAGCATTTCAGTCTCTTCTCATTCTTTATTTCTGTTGTGTTTACTTCTCAAGAAAAATATTTCGTCTGCTTTTGTTTATATCGAAACTCTCGAAGAGTTGAAAGTCGATTGGTCGAGCGAGAGGAGTGGAGAGAAGGGTGCTGGTAGGAATGGTAGGATTGCGCGGGAATTTCAATTTTTCATATCCGATAAAGACATTTTGCTTAAAATCTGGAAAATACTAAATTAATTACGCAATTTCGCCTAATATAATTCTTAGGTAACAATTTAATTCTTCTTAGTGATTTATGGAAACCAATGTATTGGCACAATACGTGGGTGACCATATTAATTAATTAATTAAAAATCAAAAGGGCAAAATTTCCGGGCATGCGCGTTGTTCCATTTGGAACCAATCGTTAGTTATCTTGGTTATCTTCACAGACCACCAAAAATGAAAATATTTTCAAATTAAAATCTAACTTCAAATAAACATTGAAATAATTAAAATATTTTTTTTAAACCTAAACAGACATAATTTTTAAAATTCTGGTGTAATTAAACCGCCTTTTGATTTGACTCGCCCCACCCTTCATTAGCGACAGTGCTGCCACCACAATTCCAAAATTAACAAGTGCCAGGTGGCAGGTGCTTGAGGTGCTCCACGCGTTGGTTGAGTGCGACAGGCGACTCATGTCTCGCATGTTTTGATAAATACAACATAAAATAGTGTATAAAAATAATGTGCTGTTTTACCTGTGATGTTTATTGTATATAATAGTAATCAGCTAGCAAATTTTTATCTACTCTTGTACTCAGTATAATGGAAAAATAAGCTCAACTTTTGAGCCTCCTGAGATGAAGGAGTCTGTCAAGGAAGCATGCGTGAAGTAGGTTAAATGACAGATAATTTTTTAAACGTGCACATTTTTTACGTTTTCTTGCACACAGCGTGTTATTAATTTATTATTAAATTGTGTAAGTGATTTCACATATGTAGAGACAATTCAGATAAAATTTTCTTGGAACGCAAAGTATTTGCAGAATGATATGCTGTCACCTAGGTTGAGCTTTTGCAACACAGAGACTATAAACTTTAATGTCGGGCTATAATTTATTTATTCTGTGTAAAGTCACATCGAGACCGGTATCAACAAAAGAATCAATTTTATAAGGTGAGCTATAGTATAAAATTAATTATATCAATGTATGTATTCAAGGACTGAGCAAGCTACATTAAAATTAATTCGTTGACTTGAGATATCGTAGTTTTCGATGTAGCGTCTGGACAATTTGAAAAATAAGAAAGATTGGAAATTTATTCTCATTTGGAATCAGGGATTAGAGAATTTATCTCATACTCTTCTCTAATTTAGAATTTTCTTTCTTCATAGCTTATAATTTTGTAGTTTAAGTCCGTACTAGAGGAAAGTTTTGTATGTTTATGAAATGCAAAGTAGTTCTGCGAATTATTAAATTTTTTTTTTCCACTGCATGTTTGGGTCTTGTAGCTTTCACTTTTCATATTTTACAATGCAATCGTTAAATTATTAATATGTTTAGGGTCTACATTTTTTTTTAACTGAGGTTTCGAAAAAAAAGATACATATTATAAATTTACATAAAATATTTATTAAAATTAAAAAATAAGTATTTTTTGATATGTATTGATTAATTTTCGAATGTAATGTAATTTACATTCGTAGCTGTTCAACTAGAAATAAATTTTGTAATTTATCATTTTGTAAAGTTCCATGAGCCATGTAAAGTATTAAAGACTGGTTTAATATATACCGGTTTAAGATAAGTTCATTATAGCACAGGTGTATTAGAATATTATCTTATTTTTTTTTTTTATAAGTGCCTATTCAAGTTTCTTTGTTGGTCTAGAAATTACTCATGATTTTTAACCTTCGTAAGTTTTACCTTAAAGCTAAACTAACACTATTAAACCTTTTATTGTTTAATTGTATATCCAATAAGGCATTTATAGAATTTTTGCTCCAGAATATAAATAATCACTTCAATCTCAGTAGCAGTAAGTTTGTCGATTGAAAACGTGGATACACATTGATAGTCGCCTAGAATATTCATGAAGCATTTACAAATTCTATAATAATAATCGGGAAAAAGACTGGCTTGATAAAAATTGCTTTGAATTTTTGACTGCTGAACACCCTAATGCTAATGAGCATTCTACTTTTATCCTTATTATCTATCAAATATAAACTAAAAATAACAATTTATGTATAACTGAACAGGGCTGGAAAGAATAGAATGAAACGTTATCATCAGTATGCTCGATAAGAGGCGGCTACCTGCCATTGGATCTTCACCATGTTATCTTATCTTCATACTCGTTCTCATCTTCACTGGATGCGTTTTCTTCTCGTATCGCAACGTCTACCAAGTTTTCACCGTACTGCCACCTAATATGATGAACAATCCAGGATACTCTCTAATTCTTCCAGGAAATAGTACAGAGTATTCCCAGGTCTTCACAACAAATGAACTCGCAATAGGCGACGAAAGTACCCTGATTGATTTAAAAAACTTCAAGTTTACGATGAATCACGACATGTGTAACAAAACGCAACCACTTCTGCTAATGATGATACACACCTCACCAGGACATTTCAAAAAAAGGAATGTAATCCGCGAAACATGGGGTCAAGGTACTTCGTTGGTTACCACCTTGTTTCTCGTTGGCTGGTCTGAGGAGTACCAAGAGGAGCTTGAAGAGGAGGATATAAAATATGGGGATTTAATTCAAGGGAATTTCCTCGATGCCTACAGAAACATGACCTACAAACACGTTATGGCTTTAAAGTGGGCCACGTATCATTGTTCTAGTGAGTAAAAAGTAATTTGAGGTTGTTTATAAACTGAGAGTTAACCAGAATAATTTGAAGTTGAGTCTTTCTATTAATGTTTGAATAATCTCTACTTTTTCCAGGTGCCAAATATATATTGAAATTGGATGATGACGTATTCGTACATATTTCAGCAGTGCTAGATTTCTTAAAGCATCATTTATCACCCTGGGGGGCTAGACGTCTCATACTATGTGATCCTCTCTCGGCCAAAGTAAAGAGATCTTATCGTTCAAAGTGGAGAGTATCGCCGCGAGAGTATCCTGGAAGACGTTATCCAGTTTACTGCGCAGGATGGGCCATCCTTTACTCCCCAGATACGGCGTTCCTATTGTACCGCGAAGCTCAAAAAGAACCTTATTTTTGGATAGATGATGTGCACGTCACTGGAACTCTAGCTAGGAAACTTAATTTAACTCAAATGTCATTACACTCCTTAGTGCTTACTAAAGAGGAGAAGATAGACATGTTGTACGATTCTACTTTTTTTAGAGACTTTTTGTTTGGACCGCCGAACTTAGCAGAAGACGAAATAAGAGCTCTGCACAGTATTGTTTCCCGTGGCTCAATCTTGAAGGATGCGATTACACTATGACTTTGTAAGCAAATAAATAAACTGATACTTAATTGAAATATTGTAGAAGATCATAACAGTACATTTGAAGACATGAGAATGAGAACTCGGTAAGGACCACTTCGTTTTTCCTCCGTCACATGTAGAATTATGTTTTTAAAAATATTTTATGTGTGTTAAATTATAGCTTATAATTCGGTTCGGGCATGACCTTGAGATTTACCGGATATGACAGGCAGCGCCCGCAGCGGCGAAAGCGCGCAATTGCTG
>JAUESH010000015.1:2755533-2781342 GCA_032275165.1 Synergus magnus | reverse complement strand
CAATAAATGTAAAAAAAATCGTCAGACTAGACGTCTGAAACTTCAACCCAATTCATATAGTGTACTTATAATTATTAAAAGAATCAAAACTTAAATTTTACTACTATAAGAAGTAAACTCCCGGTTTTTGAATTAAATTCTCGGTTTTTTCCCGGTCAATAAAATTCCCGGTTTCCTGGTCAAGTCGCTACCCCGTATATCTAATAAATGCGTGATTTCAGCCGTTTTTTATGCCTATTAAGCGGGGATAAAGTTCTTCCCTAGGGAGTAAAAAGTAGAAATTCAGCCCCGCGTCATAGACATGAAAAACGGCTGAAATCATGCATGTGTTATAAGAAATGTTTTTTATATTAACCATATCACATCTTGATGTTCTTTAATGCACCTGTTCAATTGATTTTCATCAACCACTTGTGCGAATTCATTATCAAGAATTTCTAATTTTGCTCTTGCAAGATGCAGCATCATGAAGAGTATACTATCTGCAAGATGTATCACTGAAGTATGAGATATGTACATAAACTGCTGCACTGTTACTAAAATTCTGTTGTAATATGGTGTACTTGGGAAAGGATACCATAGCTCTTTTGGAAGGATAAGAGTTGGCTTGAATATTTGTAAATAAATAAATCCATAAGCGACTGAAGTATATACAGTGTATATTGTAATACTCAATGCAGCCGACTCTTTTAGGTATTTTTTAAATAAAATTTCTTCTCGTGAGTTAACATCATTCAAACTCTTATCAAGAAAGGACACTAACATCTGTGAACAGAATCAAAAAGGTAATGGGAAAGTCCCTCTCAACTAGAAGAAGTAGAATTTTAATGAGAAAATTATTGATTCATTTTTCAGGATTATAATCAGTACAACTGCACTGAAGTTTCAGTCGATTTTGACCGATTAATTGTTAATAAAGGAACAAGAAATTAAATGGAGAGAAAAATGAATATACTTACCTGAAAACGATGCTTGTTAACTTTAAAGAGGATGGATGTGAACAAGTTTTCAAAAATTACCACTAATTCAAAAGTTATAAATATTAGAGTTGTGAACGTGCCAATTTCGGCAATATGATAATAGGTACCCAATATTATGCCAATAATCAGATAAAATCCATTAATCACCAAACTCCACCAAAATACTTCTCGCAAAATACGATCAGAGAATGTTGCATTGTTTTCTATTGGCCATAATAAATAAATTTGTCCGAAAAACTTTATTCCCCTATAGAGGAATGATGGTTTATTTTCGTTTTTTAGAAATGTCAAGATTCGTGTTATCATTTTTCAGTATCAGTGGTTCTGAATTGCGAACTAATTAGAAAATCAGAAACCGAATTTGATGGCATACAACTAGATTCAATTTTAGGATTTAATTTATTTGTAAAAATTAAAAAAAAATATTTATTTTTCGGATGTTCGCAGGCTTTAAAACAATGAATTTATTCTTTTAAATTTAACAACCTTAGAATTGAGGTTCTTTTACATAAGGGTTGCTGACAAATTGAAGAATCTTTTTAAAGTTCAAAATAACTGTCCGTACCGCTCAACTTTATAATTTTTTATTATGTCTTATGATTCATTAATCGTATTGTTTTCAGTAGAAAAGAATTCACTCACTTAACAACAGTTTTCAGTTTTATAGCTAGAGTAAAGATCTGACAATGGGATCAGGAAATGGTTGTCAATATTGAAGCGTACAATGTACAGGAAGCATATACGTAGCATAAGTAAGTAATGAAGGTATGAGAATACTAAATGTTCTGATTGAAGGTCTTAGAGAAATCAAGTGAATACTTCATAAATTTGTAGCTGCATGCACTACCATGCACTACTCATCACATGAAAGCATGTAATTATTTTATATGCAGAAACAGTATATTGAAATGCGTTCTTCGATCTTATAAATAATTATTCTAAAGCTTCTAGATTGATATACGTGCAATTATATTTTCTGCTTAAGAATACTTATTAATATGATCATTGGTTTTCCTTAGTGAAGTAAAGCTAAAGTTCTAAGTATTTTTAATTCTATCAGAAGAAAATATTATTCTATTTTTAAATTAGTGATATAAAATGTACAAAAGCTACATAATTTCGTCAACATAACAAAAAAAAATCGACATGTAAGTTTAATAGTTGTTAGAAAACAAATGCTTGAAAGGTTTTTATTATTTTATTCTTTCATTCGAAATATTATACTATAATAATAAAAACTTCTATTGAAAGTTCAACCATGGTCATTGCATTTCCATGCTTGAAATAAATGGGAAGGTGTCACATCATGTGACGTATATTAATTTAGCATAATTAATTATTAACATGAATGTATCATAAGAAAATATAAAGTACATATAAGTTAAGTAATATTTTCTTTCTCTTCAATTTCAATCCTTCATCCTCAATTGTTATTTTTTAAAAGATTAATTGTTTATACACTCATTTATGTTTCAAATTAAGTTTAATTTATAAGGTGGAATATTAAGTACTAATTTATAATTTTAGTACTGCCTTCAGAGTCAAGAAGTACGAGAACGTGAAAGATATAAACTGAAAAATAAAAATAAATATTTAATCCAACGCGTTTGAATATTTTTCATATTAAAGTCATATTTAAAATGGTACTTACATTTGAGTAGTAAGCCAAGTTATATTCAGAAATGATACCAGTGACCGATAACGTTAAGGGTTTCTGACACCTGTGAATAATTATATTCATTGACCGCGCTAGTCCTGATGATTTTCCTACCCATGGCATTGAGAATCGTAAATTATCACCCTTTATTGAGAAAAGCTTTCGTCAATAAGACTAAGACTAAGATTACAAAATTTGGAATATATAAAAGTTTGATAAACAGAAGTAAATTAGTTATTAAAAGATGTATGCAATACCATTGTAGCAAGATCATCAGCATACTTAGCACCAGAAAATATCCTGTAGTTGACAAAAGCAACCATGCCGAAAAATTGATACAACACGATCGGATCTATTTTTTCATGTCTCTAGAAGAAATAATTAAAATAAAAGAATTATAATTAAAGATTTTTACTACCTGTGAGGTGTGTAACTTCAGGGCGTTGTCGACTTACATGAAGAAGTTGAAGGTATCCAAGAATAACATAAGCTCCGACAGCCAACATTGTTTTAAGAATTATATGAGAGCAACTCTCACTAATTTCGTTAACGAACCTGCAATATAATATAGTAGTGAAATTTAAAAAATATTCTGCAGATCGGTAAAATTAAGTGTATGCCTATTTTCTTATTGAAGAACTTTAAATTATTTACCATATTACTTCTTGATGTTTCTTAATGCACTTGTTAAGTTGATCCTCATCAATCACTTGCTCGAATTCATGACACAGATTTTCTAATTTTGCTGTTGAAATGTGAATTGACATAAACATTACGGCATCTGCGATATGCAGGACTCCAGTGTGAAAAACATACATTAATTGTTGAATCAGCAATACATATTTTTTGAAATCGGATTTAATTGGTAAGGGAAACCATACTTCTTTTGGAAGTATAACTGTTGGTTTAAATAATTGTAAATATGTAAATCCAACAGCTAGTGTACTGTACATTGAGTATACGAAAATAGCTAATGGTGCTCCCTTTTTTAGGTATTTTCTGAATAAAATTTCATCCGGACTGTTAATTTTTATCAGATTATTCTCCAGAAAAGAAATTAATACCTGTAAAAGATATTTAAAAATGTAGAAAAATTCGAGTACAAAATAAAAATTAAAATAAAAAATTGCAGATATTCCAACTACAACATAAAAATTGGATATTACTTTATTTCTCTCTCAGATATATGTATTTTTATATACCTGGTATCGCTCTCTTCGAAATTTAAAGAGAATCGACGTGTACATACTTTCAGCGACCACTGTTATTTCAAAAACTATAAAAATTACAGTTGTAAATGATTCAATGTCTCCATAAAATTCATAGGTACCGATGATAATTCCAATAATAAGAAAGGTTCCATTTATCATTAAAATCCACCAACATATTTGACGAAGAATCCACTCATACCATTTTTCATTTGGACCTGGTGGCCATAGAAAAAAAACTTTTCCACAATATCGTACAACTCGATAAGATAGTGAAATTTGATCGTCGCTTTTTTTCGTTTTCAGCATTTTGACTATTTTTACTTAATTATTTCATCATCACTCTAGACTAAACTAAACTACTGCATAAAGAAACATTGAGACTTTGGTACCCTTACAATCAGAGCATAAATTTACAACTGCTTGAATCGTTCTATCCCTGATTTTACTTCGGCATAGAAATACTTCCTTTCTATTTAACCACACTCGGAAAGCTAATTTAATGAATAGCAGAAATTAACGAGAAGCTAAAGAAATTTAACTGCCACTCTTGACAATTATATTTAAGTACATAGCGTACTATTAGCTTAAATTTGTTCAAATAAGATAATTTAGGTTTTAGGATGATTAATGTCATTAATGAGTTCGTTTGCGTGTAAATGTTTTGTAAAGAGGTTGGATATGATTATTAATACTGATTCCTAATTCTTTTAAAAGAAATAAATTATTATTATAATAAATTTTTTATTTATAATTAAAATACATAAATGCTTCTCCTGAATATTTTGGCTTTGCTCAATTGTTTCCTGGGTTTAACATAACACATTCAATGATATTAATTAAATTCAGATTGAATTTTAAGAATGTCCTTTTAAATTATACATATAGTATAGTAATAGGGAGTTTCTTCCTTTGTGTGTGAAAATTGACTTTCCTTGTGACAGTAATAACTTCAGAATGAACCGTTGGATTGGATTGCGCTTTGGTACACTTTTTTAGGGACCTAATAGAAAGATCCTTTCCGTCACCCAGTCATTTTTGACTCACGTTTCTGGTTTTATCCATCAAAAATTGTATTGCAAATTTCATAGAATTCATTTTCCGCCTAAAATATGCAAGTGACAACAAAATGTCACACCCAGAAAAAACTTTTCTTGAATTAAAGAAACTTTCTTTGAATCAAAGAAATTGTAGTATTGATATACGGTCAATGAAACATTTGCCTAAATATTATGTTGAGCTATTGATTATGATGATTGACCTTGACGATGATAATGCAATAAATATTATTATTAATATTTTTATTAGCAGGGACAGCGGAGCATTGATTGTCTGTCTTTCTTGCTCATTAAGAGCTGTAAATATATACCAATACGAGCAAGCGAGACAATTTTATACATACACTGCACTCCCGTGATAAGTCCCGTCTCAGTTGGTCTCACTGCTGAGTTCAAGACGTCTCTTCTCCCTACTCCAAGGCACCTCTTACCTACTATATATAGTAGCTGGACTTATCACGGGAGTGCAGTGTATATGGAAAACCGTCAATTGTTTTTCATATATTAGTGTCTCACTTGCTCTCATTTGTTTACATTTACGCCTCTTGATGAGCAATAAAGACAGACAACCAATGCTCCGCCGGCCCTGATTATTAGGTCAATTTGGTTATAGATTTATTAATTAATGCGGACGTCGCGGGACGTGAAATTTATATCATGATTATCTATAATAGCAGATTAATGATATTTGATTAATGTGACTAATGAGATTTTCATTTTATTGCCCATTTTCACAGAAGCGGGTACAATTGTTATTAAAACGATGTTTTATATATTTTGTGTGTGAGTCTGTAATTATATCTAGATTAGCATCCTGAAATCGATAATTTTTATATTTTCTAAATGACCTTCCATTAACATTTGTTTTTTATTTTATTCCAAAATTTAAGATTTTTCGAGTAATAAGTTATATAAAAATGTGTGCTTAAAAAATACATTTACAAAAAATGTTACTTCATTAAAATTGCCTGCATGAAATGGTATACGTCATGTGTTACGTGCACTATAGTATGTGTATAATAAAATCTGAGGTAAAATCCGTTTTTGTTTCAGTCAATTTTTGGTTTACTACAACAATTTTATATCTTGTTTACAAACTCGACCATTCTTTGTTCACTCAACCAATATTCTCACAGTGGCGAAGAAGGAAAATACTTTGGACCAGAACTGGAATCAATTATTAAATTATACGTAAGATGGAATCAAATAGAACATTTTGTATTTTATGCTTTCTCAATTTTTCTTCTAAAACTGAAATTTATCCTAATTGTTTAGATTTTTAATTAAATAATGAAATGAATAATTTTGTACATTATAGCGTCAATAGTATCTATGACTTACTTCAGTATAACATTTTAAAGATAAAATTGGTAGCATTCCAGCGATTGTAATAACTACTGGCACTTGATGAGACGTTTGAATAACAAAAATCCATTGTTTCCTCACATGTTGTGGTAAGCTGTTCCAAGATGATTTAAATAGAGAATTTCCGATCTCGTAACACTGCAAAAGTAATTCTGTTTAAGTATATGTAAGTAAACCACTAAATATAAAAAAATTCAAAATTACCGCTTCGATGAGAAGCTCTGCTGGCCAGGTTGTCAAAAATAACAATGCACCACCCGAAATTAAACAAACGATGTATTGTAGCTTATCTAGTAATGGCTCGCTCTTTTTTTTATAAAAGAGAAATTTATGGCGTCATTAACAATAGTTAATTAATAATATTGAACAAAAAATTAAGTGATATTGTGCTACGATTTCGTATTTCAATTTTACAAAAAAAAACATCCTAATCTAATTAAAAAAATTCCTTTTATCAATTAGATTATTTTAGTCAATTACAGGGGGGCGATTAGTATATAACTTTTCATTTCCACTTTATAACTTTCACTTTTTAGTTTTCCACTTTTTGATTTTTACTTTTTCTAAATACACGAGAATGTCAATTTTGACGTTTTAAACGTTATCTACGAATTGTAATCGGTTCGCGTATTTATTTCTTATTCATCGTTTTTGTGAAAGACTTGAAAAATTTGAAAATTTTAAAAACAACGAATAATTAATAAATACGAAAATTGCTTACAATTCGCCAGTGCGTGTAATTGGAAAAAGAGAAAATCAAAAAGTGGAAAACCAAAAAGTGGAAAACCAAAAAGTAAAAGTCAAAGTCAAAGTGAAAGTGGAAATGAAAAGTTCCATAATCGCCTCCCAGAGGAGTATGTTCAAATTTGATAAGAACTTTTTACTAAATGTTCATGGACAATTTTTAAGTAATAATATTTTTATGAAATTATTTACTGAAAATATGTGAATTCCAGAAAATACGCTGGAAATCGTTGTAGTTGTCATCGTTATGAAAACCATAAAACGAATCGTACTGCCAACTTCATGTCCATATCTGAGATGAAAATTTAAATAATCCAATGGAATTATGTACACCAATTATATATACCAATATTAATAATCTATAATTACACATGTGGATATATTATAGACCTTAATAAATGTTGATGTTGATGGATACATTGTTGGAAACTTAAGATACTTTGAATATTTTGGAAATCCTTTGATAAGAGCCTAAATCTCACAACAGTAAACCAAATAAGACTAGCAGCGAGGCAATCGCTGCACATCCCGGATGCAACTTGAATGCCTACAATGCTTTGATGAGCAAAAATTACGAATCTCGTAATGCTTGAATTCAGTGAAAAAGGATATTTGGCATCTGTTGGAAAAGGCGTAGACAATATGAATGGACCGATATTCACCAAAATGACAGCCATATAACAGCAAATTGACAATCCGATATGTAGTATTGCATATTTGTCGACATAGTGCTGCATCACATTTTTTTCTTCTGCATTGCTTTTTCGCATAAAATTAGTCATTTCTTCAAGTAAGACCTACAATACAACACCAAGTAGTGTGAATTCACAAAAATTGTAAATTGAGGAATAGGAAATACAACCAAAAAGTTGCAAGAAAACAATAAAAAATAGAAACGCATACGTAAATAAAGTTTAACCTGGAGGCGACGACGATTGACCCTAAATATTATAATTTTGGCAGCAGCGAGAGCCGCTCCGCTCGAAAGTAAAAGTGATTTTGACACAACAAGTGGATCATTCCAATCTAGATACACTGAGTACCACAAAGGAAAAAGCAATAAAAGAGTCGATAATAGACAAAGAAAACAGAGAGCGTCCAAAACGATTAATTTGGCTGATGAAAGATCAGATGTTGGTGGCCAGCAGGCATTCAAATTTATAGATATTTTGGTAAGAAATAAGAGGGTTTCAGGTTTGACTTTTAGTTTCATTTCTTAAATTTTTCGTCTTACTTTCTCTGAATTATGATTTTATGATTATGAGGATTTCTTCAGATGATTCAATCTTGTGAAATACGTTATGTGTGATGCTGATGCGATATGCGTAAGAAACTGACTGTCTTCTAGAGAAAATTCAGTTATGACCTTTAACATAGAAGGAGACGTGGCGTATAATGCACTCGAGGTAATTTATAATAAATTCAGAAGTTAACTTATAATTATACCTTGCATTCACACTGCATTTCACGCCTGATTCATAAGCTGTTAAATAATTTAAACGAAGAACTTCATGCATTGCTGCAAGATTGTCTTCCGGAACATTGGAACGATTAACGGTAATTATACCCCTTATAGCCTCCTTAGAATTAAATGAATACCTTGCTTGGGGCTAGTTAATAAATAAATTAGGTTCATATTGATTTGGAAATATGCAACGCATAATTATAAGGAAGCCTCCTTGCCACCTAATATTGTTAGCAATTTTAGTGTAACCGTTTGATAAGAGTGGGAGGGAGGTAGAAATATAAAAACAATTGGAAAATAAGAGAGATAGAATGAAGTTTCCTGAGTGAGTATCTTCTTTGCATCAAATTCTCAGGTTCGATTTTATTATTTGCACATTTTATGCATTTTATACACGGAAAAAATTATTTATCGAAATTTTCCTTGACTGTCATCGACTTTTGGGTAGGACAAAAGTTTTCATCTTTTTCATTAACGTTTTTTAAAGTCAAGGAAAATTTCGAAAACTGTTTTAGAATTCTTCTCTGAAAAGTATTTCAAATTAAAAAAAAATCTGAAATATTTTGAAAACTTTATCCTATCCAAAAGTCGATGACAGTCAAGGAAAATTTCGATAGCTAATTTTTTCCGTGTACATATTTCAAAAAGAAACATATTATTGAAAATCAAAAAAAATGTTCAGCCTTATAAGTTTTTTATTCAAATTATTGTTTTGTTTATATATCATGTATAACATGTTTTCGCATGTCTGTATAAGTGATTGTAATTCTATTAAGCACGCGATCCTTTTGTAGTTCAAAAATGTCAATTTTAAAAATATTTACAATTTTTAAATATTACAGTATTTATAAATCGATATAATAATTCTTGAAGAATGTTGAGTTACGTCAGGATCACATTTTTTTTGTTATACTAGTCGATGACAGCTCTTAACATCATGAAATAATTTAATGTCGTCGCGAGGAACTGAAACAGTCAACAAAAAGCAACGAAACATCGTAATTAGTCCAAATTCTAACTTCTTATTTGACCCGTGTATAAGAAATGGAATCGACCTTATTCTGTTTCTTTACTGGAACAACCAGAGAAAATTGCATAAATACTTACTGTAGCATAATATTCTAAAGAAAATGCAGAGATAATTCCTGTTGCAGATATTATAAATGGTTTCCGACTTCGGAATATCATAAACGTTACAGATCTTCGTGTTTTTACGGATTTATTAATCCACGATGATTCGTAAATAGATTCCGCAACTTTTTCGCTCTGCATTACATTTTTTACCCTTATAATTAGTGCATAGGATTGGTGTTAAAAAATAATTGTAAAGCATTGGAAGTTTTTTAAACTTACTTGGTCTTTTAAATCGTGAGCAGCCCATGAAGTTACATAAAGCCTCAGGCATGCACCAATCGTCATTAATATAAATTTTGAAATTACATCCAAAGGTGCATGCTACCTACGCAATACTTGGCTATAATTAAATTTTCATAGAGGTATTGATATATTATTTCTAAATACTTTTTTAATTAAATGAAAAATACTCACACCAAGAAATTGGAAGCCAGAAAATACAATAGTAACAGTCATGGTAAAAGTACTTTTAATAATTAAAAAGCAAACAGCTTCCGAAACTTCGTCAAAGAATCTACATTTTTAAGCGGTAAAAGCACAAAAAAACGTATGTGAATGTTTAAAATTGGAAACTACATATGTATTTATAAAACAGATGAAATATTTTCAATTTGTCTTTACATATTCGAGCAGGAATTTGATGATTTAATAATCTAAAAATTTATTATTGTAAAACAACTATTCAGAAAGAAGGCGTATACATATTTTTGAGCAGTACTGTATTAAATTAACTTTAAATTGAAAATACTAACGCTATCAATTCTTGATGTGTTCTAATGCACTTCCCCAGATCCACTTCGGTGGATATATTTCTTAATTCTTTTTGCAAAAGTTCCAAACGTGCTGATAAGTACCAAAACAAAGCCGCAACCATTAAATCGACACCAACGCAGAGAGCAGTTTGTATTATAGCGAGAACTTGCGATGTATAAATTAAAATTCTCGTCCATAAAGGTTTTACAGAAAAAGGATACCAAGCATCTGCCGGAAATATTGTGGTTGTAACAATGGGGCAACAGCAGAAAGCTACACCCGTCAGGAGAAAGGACGACCCAAGAAATACTTGAAAATTAAAGTATCTCTTGGCATACTTTTCCATTACATTTTTTTCTACGTCATCTGCATCCCTTTGGAAGTTTTGAATTTTTTGAAGAATTATCTATTGCGTATAAAACTAATGAAATTGGTATATCATTGTAAAAAAATGTCAGTTTGTACGTATTTTATAAATTACATAAATTTGTTTACTTGTAATCGGCTTTCCTGCAATTTGCAAATTATCATATTGAAGAAGACTTCCGTAAGCGCTGTCAATTCAGAAGCTGCTTGGGCTAGAATTTCAATATCATTTCGAAAATGGTACACCCCTAAACATAAGGGAATCAAGAGACTAATAACATTTAAAAATGTTAGCCACCAAAAAAACTCGTGCACTATTATGTTTTGCATTTTTGCACCTATATCTGGAGGCCACGTTGAATTAAGTCTTCCGTAAATTTTTAAAGCTCGAAATAAAATTTCGTCTTTGTTCTGACTTGTCATTTTTCTTTACTTACACGTTATTAAAGTATTTTTTTCAAGAAATATAATTTACACACTGTAAAATGGGTGCACACGTTTACACGTCTAGAAATAGATCTGATCAGAAGCGGAAGTAAATGTTGAGACAGTCAATATCTAGGAAGTGCATGGATGTCATAAATTAATCATGAAGAGAGGCGAATAGCAAATTCACTGATCAAGTCCTTCCACGAACACAAATCAATATTTCATAAATTTGTAGCCGCATACTCATCACGTGACAGCATATAATTAACGTGAGAAGTGGAATCTACAGTGCCTCGTTGAATCGGGTGAATTAATTCTTATTCTTTTTAAATAATTATATGAGTGATATTCATATTTATAAGTAATTAAAACTTTTAGTGATAATGTTATTGCTTTGTATGAAATTAGCTTTTGATACATTTTCAGAATACATGTTTTTGAATAGAAAAATATAATACTGAAAGAAGAATTGTCTAAATATTGTAATTAATAACAGTAAATTATTAAGTAATCGTTTGCGATAAATTTCGGCATTACTTTCACCCAATTTTCAATGATTTTGAAAATTGAAAAATACTATTTGGTACCGTTATGTGTAGTGAAATACCTGAAATCACTCCCCACTTATTTTCTGGTGAGGTTCATCGTTCTCCATTTCACTGTTCTCCCACTACTAAATCCTCGAAGAAATAAGAAAGTTCCTTCTAGACTTACCTTGACTCTCCAGAGCAAGATTCTAGTTCCATCCGGTATGGATTTTGATGTAGGCTGATTTTCAACTACAAAAATATTATAAAGTTAAGTTTTTAAAAATGCTGTGATATTTCTGGTCGATAAAAATGTGGTTTATAGTGTTGTTAACATTTTGTGGTGAGTGTGACTTCATTCAATGAGATACATTTCATTTTTTTCCCTTGAGGATTATAAAAATGACGATGTCTACCTCTTAGATTTACCTGCGTGATCACGAATAATTTTTTCTGAATTAATTAAAATTAAAAATGAATTTAATGCTTAATTTTTAATATCTACCACATACTAGTTTTCCATTGTTATTTTTATCATTTTTTCATGAGAAAAATGTATTATTTATGATTATTTCTACTACTTTTTCTTTTGTCTAATGTATTTTAATCAACCGAGGTCATGGAATTTTTGATCCCCCTCTAGATTTTGTTAAATATAAAAATGATTAATACATTCTTTTTTATTAAAAAATGAAAACTGTGCTCTAAATCCTTTACAGTCGCAACCGGAGATGCTTTGAGACTCGCGGCTTACATCTCCTCAGGGGGACTTCATGGTGAGATTAAATTTGAACCGGGAAACGTTGAAAATGTGAAAATCCGATTTTCTTTAAAAACCACTCTTCAATATCCTGATCAACTATGGGAGTGGTCAATTACTCAGTTTCCGGTGGATTATACTGTCACCAACGACCGGTGCGACGAACAAAACTTAGGAAAAAGGTATTTTAATTATTACAATATCATATTTATAAATTACAATATAGTATAAAGTTATAAAGTACATCAAATATTTTCGATGCATTTTTTTAGTGTGATAGACCTAACAGAATTACTGGGACCTTTGCAAATGCCCGGTAATGAAACAGGTTCAGTGGAAGTACCAGAACTTAATTTAACAGGTGAAAAAGGACTTTGGGGGAAAGGATTAGTCCTTAGAGATACTTATAGTTCTAAAACTATCTGCGCTTCGATTACGGTACATTTTAAATTAATTACAAAAAAATCGAATAAAAACGCAGATATTTATAAAAATAAATCAAAACCCTGTGGGCTTGTAGGTACTTGATCGAAATGCAGAAAAAGTTTCCGAAGCTCGTTTTCATGGACCGATTGCTGGAACCGTCTGGTTTAGATGGCTTGGTGGCCAGGCAGGGGAAAATACAACAGAGACAATAATTCATTCTAATTTGCATCATGCTAATCAATTTGTCCCGACTGCTGTCGATTTTACTGAACATCAGTGGAAAATTTACGTTACGGATATTTTTGACCCTGGAAAAGGTTTTTAAGAAAGCAATATTGATAAAATATTAATCCAAAATATCAATATAAGTTTCTGTACCAATTAAAAGGATGATTTTTTCAATTTCTAGATAAAAGTAACTGCAATATACTCCAGACTGTATTTGATCCAGATAATGCTGGCACAGACAAGGCAACTGGCGATGTTGATGTGCGTTTAGGAAAAATTAAAGTCGCTACAAATCCGACTAGAAAAACCAAAACTTTTTATCGAGATCCGGGTCTCGATCTTTTACCCACCGATGTTATTGGATCACATCGCTTGTTATATTTAGTTCTTTTCCACCCAACTCACAGTGATGCCTTTTTAGCGTGTGCTAAAATAAAGTATCGTAGATCCATCTTGGCTAAGTGAGTGTTTTTTTAAAGAACATATAAATTAACAAATTGATGAGAAAGGGACAGACAATTTTTAATTAATTCATAGGGCTTTGATCAACTCGAACGGTATTAAAGGGGAGGTCACATTTACTCAAGAATCACCCTTTGATCCAACATGGTTAAATATTTCCTTGATTCCTGTGAATGATCTGGAAACAAGACTCCGTTACGAGACAAAAATTGCAGCATACAGAATTCACGAGTTACCTGAGGAACCTGCAAAATATTTAGAACGAGTTGATGAACCCTGCACGACAACTAAAAAAATGTATAATCCACTGAATATTAATGAGAAGGAAGTACCACCAGCAGGTAGTTAACAATTCTTCACAAACTATTTTATATAGGTACATTTTCATTAAATCAATGTATTTTTCTCTTATAGGTCTTGGGACGCAAGAACAATACGCCATAGGAGATTTATCAGGGAAACTTCAGGGTCGTAAAGAAGGATCACTTCACATTGATATTCTTGATGGAAGTGCCAAATTGAGTGGGCTTTACTGGGATGTCAATCTTCCTCTTTCAGGACCTCACAGTATTGTGCATCGTTCTTTGGTACTTCACAAGTACGTGAATTTTATTTTATTATATTCTAATTCTGTCAGAGAATATATATAATCTCTTTAAGGGGGTCCCTACCTTTTCAGGTGAAAAAAAGCGATTTTTTTATGAAGACATGTTTATTTATTTTGTTACCAATGTTTCCACATTCAATTAACACATATTTCAAGAAGTTACAATAATTTTTTCGTGATAAAAGAGTGATAAACAAGCGAGTTATAGCCAATCTCTTAGCGATTAAAAAAAAAAAAAGACGTTTTGCGGTATGTAAAGATGCTCAAGAATATTCTGCAATCAAAAATCTTGAGATATCTTACTCACCGACTTTGAAAACGTTGTTTCGAGAAAAACGCGTTTAAGTTAAAAAAGTTGAAAATGTGTAGAAAAAATGTATATATCGTCTCAAAATCTCTACTTACATAGAGTCATCGATTCCAGGATCATATAATGTACCCTCTGCCTCATCTGCAGCCTCATCCCTACCAAAAAGGTAGGGACCCCTTTAAAGAAAGATTTGATCCTTTTTGCTTCCTTATAGAGTCAATTCTGCTTCATGTCTGACCTTGAAATTCCTTTCCCACTTGAGATAATTAATTATTATAATTATTTCTTAAGAGAAAATCACTTTATTGCAAGGCAATAAGATTTTACTTTCTCATAAAGGAAGCACTAATACCTGAAAACTGATACAAGGATTTTTCAAAATATTGAATTTTATTATTTTTATTTTATTTTTATATGAAAGTTATGTACACTTGAATATTGTAAAATTAAAATTTACACGAATTAATGAAAAATCATTAATGTTTCCTCTATGAGGATACAAATACTTTTACCATTTAATTATAAAGAGAAAGGAATTCACAGTTAGTTATTATTTGTTGATCCTTTTTCAGATTTAATGAGACTGATAACAAAAGTATCATTCCCTGGGTTTGTGGAACCATTGTTCCTCATTTATCCAAAAATGCTGGACCGATGCCATTAACGACTGCTCAAGTAATATTTCGATATCCCTTAGTTGGCAAAATAATATTTCGTCAACCAACAGATGAGCCTGAGATGGATACCACAATTATCGTGGAAAATTTAGTTCATGCTGATGGAACTACATTAAATAATTCTGCTGAGCATAGGTAGAATTTTCAATGTTTAAATAAAACTGCGAAGATTTATATTATTCTGAAAATGTGATTAGTGAGTAAAAAATAAAATTCTGATTCGTATTCAATTCAGATGGATGATACACGATCTCCCGCCAGGGAAAGACTTCTATGATTGGCAGGAAAGATGCCTCAGTGTTGGTGCAGTATATAATCCTCAAAAGGTATAGAGAAATCTATCATTATGTTTTTATATTAATACCGGTTTTAAACTTTTAATATTAATATGATTTATTATTTTAGATAGAGTGGGGTTTGAATCAACCAAATCTATGCTCCCCTAATGAGGTCACCCTTTGTCGATTGGGTGACTTGACTAGACTAGGAACACTGGAAATTGCAGGGAGGAAGATTTTTGGATCTAAATTAACCAGAAAGTTATTCACAGACAATAATATTCCTCTATCTGGGCACGAAAGCATATTAGGAAAGAGTGTAGTTATCTACGATGATCATGGTCCTAAAGCAAGAGGAGAAAGACTTGCTTGTTCAATGTATGTTGAAGAAAGATAATATGAGACCTGTTCTAAAATTCAGAAATTTAATTACCCGATTTGAACTTGTTCTTACCGGTTTTTTTGCAAATTTTTCAGAATTAGTAGAGTTTACAGAAGAAAGGCAGTGGTTAAAAGTTGGTTCGGGAACGGCGAAGATCCAACACCAGTCAGAGGAAAATTGGAATTCATTCAACAAAGCGAGTACGATGTGACTGATGTTGAAGTTAATTTGGAAGGTTTATCCGGAATAACGAGTGGCTACCATATTCATATGGTAAAGGGTTCGAGTTTTTATTAAAACAATATATAGTAGTTCCTTTTTTTGTATCTTTTTTTTTTTCTTTTTTAATTTGCTTTTAGCATTGAAATTTAATATTAATCCATGATATTATAGACACCTGTAGAAATGGATTTAGAATTTCCGTGTGAGGACTCGACTCTCTACGGACACTGGAATCCATTGAAAGTTAACACAAAACTTGTACCTCTGCCAGAAGCTGGTACAACTGATCAGTATGAAATGGGTGACTTAAGTGGAAAATTTGGCACCCTAGATAATAAGACTCGGTATATTGCAACATATAATGACACTTTGCTTCCCCTATTTGGACCAAGAAGTATTTTAGGCCGGAGTGTCGTGATTCACAAAAAGGATAGAAACTTGAGGTATACAATTGAAATAAAAAGATTCTACAACTCAGGATTATTTTCTAAATCATCTATTTTATATTCAGATGGTCTTGTGCTTCGATAGAAAGAGGCTATGCCCCTTCTGAAGCCAGGGAATTGAGAGCAATTGCCTCTTTTCATCATCCTAATGGCTACGCCTATGGCTACATTAGATTGGTAAAAGCTTAAATTTTTTGAATTTTTTCTAACTAAATTATAAAATACTAGTCAAAATTAGCGCGCCACGTGCGCTTTTAATAAACATTTTTTTTAATTACCTACTTTCTTTAAAATTTCTTTAAATTCATAAAAGTTTCATAAAATTCCATGAATGCCTGGAAATCACATAAAATTCCTAAAAACCTCTTGAAATTCCTTAAAAATCTACGATCACATTTAAACTCCCTTAAAGTTCTTAGAAATATTTTTAAATTTCTTAAAATTTTACGATAGCCTTCGAAATTCCTTAAAAATAATAAAAATCTTTTGAAATCCCTTCATAAAGTTCCACGACAATCTTCAAAATCCCTAAAAATCTCTTGAAATCTTTAAAAACCCCTAAAATATCATAGACTTCCTAAAAATTCTTTATAATCTTTCGAAATCCTTAGAAATCTTTTAAAATTTGATTAAAGAACTATAAAAATTATATAATATGACAAAAATAACAAAGCATAAATGTCAAACTGACAAAAAAATTGCAAGTCAAAGACACGCACTCAAAAAAATGTCTGCACGGAAAAAATTATAGTTATCGAAATTTTCCTTGACTGTCATCGACTTTTGAATAGAACAAAGTTTTCAAAATATTTCATTACAGTTTTTTTATAATCTGAAATACTTTTCAGAGAAGAATTTAAAAACTATTTTCGAATTCTTCTCTGAAAAGTATTTCAGATTTTAAAAAACGTTAATGAAATATTTTGAAAACTTTGTCCTATCCAAAAGTCGATGATAGTCAAGGAAAATTTAGATAAATAATTTTTTCCGTGTGGTTAATTTAACCAGAATTTTGATGAAATTGTACTGAAAATATTTGTCTAATTTTTTAATATACTTTCAGACTCAATTGATATACAGAGACAACAGTCAAAGTGAAACTACAATTGAAGTTAAACTCAGACATCCTGGAGAAAATGATCGCAATATTGTACGCTAATTTTATTATTAATTTTTGATTATTATTTTGGTTGGAGTAAGGGAACCTTTGGATCTAATTTACACAGTTGTCAATTTTAAATATAGTTTTTAATTTATTGATTTATTATAGATTTATTATTGATTTCAATGTTTAAAAATTTATTATTGTATAGACGAGAAATCATAATTGGGCAATTTATGTGAATCCTGTGGGAGTGGATGCAACTGTACAAGTGAAAGACACGCGTTGTGTGGCAGGTGGTTACATATGGAATCCCTTTTACACACAGTTGGCTGCTCCTTTAGACGTGAGATGAATTAAAGAATAAATAAAGAATAAAACAAGAAATGAAAGATATATTTTTATAATAATAAAATTGCATTGCACAGGAGGATTTATACAAGCAAGAGTGTGGACCAGATTTACCCCTGCGATGTTACGTAGGAGATGTTTCAGCTCGCCTGGGACCAATAGATATAGGACTTGAAAGACGAGTTTTCACAGATTCTAATTTCCCTTTGGAAGGAACTTTCTCTGCCATGGGGAAATCTATTATTATAATGGAAAAAGATTTTGGCGGATATCGATATGCGTGTGCCAATATTGAACCAGATCACGACATTGTAAAATACGCAAATATAAGGAGACCACCACGTTTTGTAGTGTGAGTTTGAACTTTTTTTACGCAAATTTATAAATGATTCAAAACATTTGTAAATAAGTTTGTTTATTTCTGAAAAATTCATTTTAGAGCTCAATTTTTGGAAGACGTGAGGGAAGTGATGGGAGTTCCAGAATGGATGGTGTCTGTGGACAGTAGGAAAACTAAAACGCTTCATGATGGTGGATGCATCCAATTTTTATTACACTTTAGAGGTAAATCTTTAAAATATGATTTTATTTATAAGTTTCCTATTTTTAAGATTTATTTATTATATTTTTATTTTATGTTACAGGACCTATTGCCAATAAACTCGATCAAGATTTTAACAGACTGATATCTACTGGAAAATTGGCATCTCCAAGTTTATATATTCCGGGTTATGTACCAAAAAAGAGAAGAACTTCTTTGGGCTACAGGCAATGTGGATCCCGTGATCCAAATGAGAAAAAAAGTATGTTGACAACATTTAATATCTTACAAGTTTTTCCTGACTCAAAATTGTATCTTATTTATTTTTTCTTTATCAATTTCAGAAACAAACTTTTGGTATAAATCTGATGCTGTCATAAGACATCCACAATTAGTTACGGTAACATGCACCTTATTATTTTTATTGAATCTTACATTTTAGTTATTTTTGTACCAGTCTGATACTATATAAATTGGTATTTGCAAAAACTTTTTTGTACTGTTAATTTTTTATTTTATAATAGCGCAATAGTTATATTTTGTTTCTCATGGGAATTAGGTCTTGAGATAAACAAATGGTTAAATAAGCTAATTTTTTATTATTTCAAACGATATAAACTCTTACATGCAAAAACAGACTTATTTTTATTAATCCCACTTTTTAAGTAAAAATAGCTTATCAAAAAAAAAAAAAAAACTGTAAGCTTGTAACCAAAGCAAGTGATTAATGAAATATTTTTTCAACTTGCTTCAACTTAGTCTTTTATTTTCAAACCGGACTCAATCAAAATTGTGTTTGAAATATTGTTATTAACTACTTTATTCTAAAACTGAAGTTTCCTCATTCAATTCTTATTAGAATTCTAACAGCAGCGAGATAAGAAGCCACGTTAGAAAGATACTGAAATTAGTAGAAAGCACTTTATAAATAGTCTACGAAACTGTGCAAAGGAAATTTTTGTTTTCGATTATGAAGGCTCTAAAGTTCTTTATTGAATGAAGTGAAAAAGACCGCTTAAAAAGGTTCACCTGGCCATAGTAAGAGAGAGATAGTCTAGGCAGAATCCCTCCTATCTGCACCGTTACAGGTCTCTGCGATCTTCGAAGTACAATAATCCTCGACTTCAAATTTTTTGATGATAGTCCGACCCATGATGCTTTATAAACTTCAAATCCAATATCAACTGACTATAAAAGTTACTGATTTAGAAAAAATGATGAAACAAAAAATATGTATGTACAGAAAATTGTCTTTGAATATACCATATACTTTCATTACCTTTTCAATTACATGTTCAGCTGACCAAGATGTTACAAATAAAAGTCCACATCCAGCACCAACGATAACAGTAGATTGTATTTTGACAAGCATTCCTTCAGGCTAGTTTGAGAAATAAGTTTATGTTTAAAATAAAAAATGGTCTACTTTCATATTATTACAAATTATTGACGATTTTCACTTACAGTAAAGATATGTATTCCACAAAATATCATGCCGCATGTTGCTGTTGATATGGTTGTGAAAATCAAAAGACAAACTGCTGTTTTGACTTCATTCGCATAACTATGCGTAAAAATTATTTTACCATTTTTGAAATATTTAAATCAGACAATAAATTATAATCTATAGAAATATAGAATTATAAATTTTTACTTCAATAATTCTTGATGTTGACGGACACACAAAAAGAATTCTCTTTCATCTTTTGCGTTTCTAAAATCGAGAGATAAAAGTTCGAATCTTGCTGCAACAAACCACAAGAAAAACCCTACCAAACAATCAATGCTCATTGCCGCCGAAACTTGAAATCCAGCCAAACTTTGGTGGGCATAAATAATGTATTTTAAAACTTTAGAATTTGTCGGAAAAGGATATTTGGCGTCCGTTGGAAAAGGTGTTGATATAAATAGAGGTCCCAAGATGACTGCTAATGATCCTATGTAATTTGAAGTTATGAAAAGGACATGCAACATTCCATATTTATCTGCATAAAGCTGCATCATGCTTTTTTCTCTTTCATTAGCTTTGTTTAGGAAATCTGTTACTTCTTTCAGTAAATACTAGAGATTAATTTAAAAAAATTAATAACGAATTATACAAAAAGAAGCTAACATATATAAAATTATATATTATTACATTCTCATCATCAAATGAGAAGGTATTGATTTTTTTTAATTAAAAGAAGAAGAAATGAACCTGCAGACGATATCGATGAATCCGGCAGATTGCAATTTTATTTGCAACGTGAGCAGCGGCACAAGATAGATAAATTGACTTTAAGAATATCACCGAGTTACCTCGATCTTGGTACACTGAATTTAAAAGTGGAATCAGTAATAAAATTGCTGAAGTAAAAGCCAAAAAGCATAAAATATCACGAATGAAAATATCAGATTTGCTTGCATTAAGCGATGGGGGCCAACAGCATGTTAGAGCAGTACTGAATTTTGATATTGCCAAAGAAGCTTCCGGTGTGATTTGAAGTTTCATTACGATGCTGACTTCTCTTCTAATTTAAATTATGAAGAATTTCCAAAAATGATTTAGTTTTATTACGAATCTAAATGTATTGGAGAGCAAAAAGGTTTAAAGTCTGGAGCATCTGGAAATAGAAACCTACCACTTGAGATGTTAAAATTATACTGAATGTGAAGATCAATAAGGAAAGGGTGAATCTCCTTGTTAAATTATGTTGCAATACCTTAGAATATCGTGAAATATCAAGAATTCCAGAAAATACTGAATATAAAATGACTTCCTGCTATTTCTTGGTAGGTAATTACACCTTACATTGTACGATGCGTTCTTCCCCTAACTGCATAAGTTACTAAATAATAAATAAACGAAAGATGGTGAAGCCTTCTTATGGAATTCTTTCCTCACGAATATTATATTAAAGATTATTTCATTTCTTTATAGAATAACATTTTTAGTGAAAGAATTAGATGGGTGAAAATATTGTATTTTGTAAATATAGAATATATGAAATTTCAAAAATCATTTAAATTAGATTTATACATAACAGTTTTATTCCACTGAATAAAATATAAAAAAAATTTCATAGTTAAACTCTCAATAGCAGAGAGGGTAGAGATGCAAAAAATGTCTAATATTTGCATTATTTGTGTGTTATTTATTTTCTTAGATTATCTTATTTCAGATTTATCAAGTGACTATGATTTCAGGAAAACGGAGTTTAAGAGAAGAATTCAGAGTTTACTAAACGGCATTGTGAAGCAGGTAAGTTTTTCGATAAATAATATTACACTAATTTTTAAAATAATGTTTATTATAAGAAAAGTAAATATGAAATACATGAATTTATGAAATTCCAATTCAATGTATACCTCAAATACCATACTTGCTAGACATCACAACTTTTAACGTCGCAAGGTACGAAAAGACTTTTGAAACAAACTGAAATAATAGAAAGTTATGTCATTAGGGAATTCATATTTCTTTAAACATAAAATATAAAATGAGTTCTACATACATAATTGTTAAATGAGATTGACAGATGAGATGATCATGAATGGTACACAGAGTCTCACATTTTTTTTAATTACCAAAGTAATCACAAGAGCGCGCAGAAACGGTATTATTAGATACTAAATTATGAAATATATACAATTATATAAAATAATTCGGTCTATAGGTCTATATCTTTTAGAATTATTTCGATAGAATGAAAATAAAAATGGGAGGGATATCAAATATGAAGATCATTGAGATTTCACCGGCCAGTAAATATCGAGGTTTTCGCACAAGGGCTGTAATTTATTTGAAAAAGGTGAAGAAACTGACGTAATGGAAAATTTGATAAAATGAGTAATAACGAATGACTACTTACATGACAGTAATAATGGAGAGACAGTTTTGGAAGAATACCTGCTATATTTATAGTAACAGGTGTATGTGATACTTTAAGGACAAGGATGTAGCATCTTAAAAGCGTAGGTGAAAGTCCAACCCATGATGAACTAAAAACTGCAGATCCTATTTCAGTACTCTGAAATAGAGAAAAGCCATAAAAAATGAAAATTGCCTTTTTTTAAAGAAAAACTGTAATATTTTTTAAGTAAAAAATGTATTACCGTTGAAATCACATACTCAGCTGGCCAAGCAGTTATAAAAAGTAATGCACCTGCAGAACATATAATGAATCCAAACTGCGCTTTAATCATCAATGATTCTGGCTGTGAAATTAAAACAGATTTGATAAATAAAAATGTCACTAGAAAATCATTTCAAAATTGAAAAAAGAGAATATAAATATAATATAATACACATTACGTACAGTAAAAAGGTGAACACTGGCAAAAACTACGCCTATAGTTGACGTAATCATAGTAGAAAATACCAAAAATCGAATTGCCAATTTCACATTTTTTGCATAACTGTAATAATTATACAACAGATGATAATTGACTAAATCATTTTTTCTAAATAATAAATATCGTATAAGCTATAATATTATGTTGTTACTTTAATAAGTTTTGATGTTGACGAATGTTTTGAAAGATATCGTTTTTATTTTTGATATTTTGAAAATCCTTCGCTAATAATTTAAATCTTGCGGCTGTATACCAAAGCAGACTAGCACACAAGCAATCGATGGTCATTCCTGATGAAACTTGAAAAGCAACAGTGCTTTGATGCAAGTAAATGACATAAAAAATACTCGAATTAATCGAAAAAGGGTATCTGGCATCAGTAGGAAGAGGTGTTGACAGTAAAAATGGGCCACAGACAAAAATTAAAGCTGTCAAAAAACATCCAACAGAAATCACTAAATGTAAAATTACGTGCTTATTCACAAAGTACTGTAGCACTCTTCTTTGTGTGCCATTAGCTTCTTTTAAAAATGTTATCATTTCAAAAAGTAAGGCCTAAGATGAAAAGATTTTTTTATTAATTTCAAGAAATATCGAAAGTTAGATGAGAAATATTGCTTGTAAAAAAGTACTCAGTGGGAGAAAGAATATCAACGAACTTAAATGAGAAGTTACTCAAAAGTTTTAAACCTGAAAACGATGACGCTGAATCCTGCACACAGCAATTTTCATAGAAACTTGAGAAACTGCACATGAGAGACAGATTGATTTTGACATAATTAGCGGATCATTCCAATCATGATAAACTGAGCTTAATAACGGAAGAAGCAAAAGAATTGATGATAAAAAAGAGATAAAGCACAAGCAGTCCATTAGAAGAATCTTAAATTTATAAATACGAGTCAAAGGAGGCCAACATAGAGTCAAACATGTACTTATTTTTGTAAATTTTAAGAGAACCTCCGGCGAAATTTTAAATCTCATTTTAACACTTGAGCTTTACATTTGGAATTAAGAAAATATGGTTAAAATAACTTGTAACAATGTTGTGAATATCATTCCTATGGAACAATTTCTATGAGATAATTGCTAAGCGTTAAGGCAGGAGGTAAGAAGCGGTTTATTAATTTATAATTGATTCGCGGAAAATGTAAGGTTTCTTAGGTTCTAGCAATAATTATACATCAGGTCTGTACAGAATTTTACCCTTACTTCATAGGCTGCTAAATAAGTCAAGTGAGAAACAGACATTCTGTTGCACAATTTCCTTCCGGTTTAGTGTTTTATGCGTTCTTCTTACTTCGATTAGTTAATGTAAGGAGGAACATTACATATTCAACAAATGCAATTAGATTATTGAAAATTTATTGGAACTAAGTGCCCTTCTAATATGTTTTGCGAAAATTTTGTGTTATTAAAAAAATTCAGTGTCATTGTTTTTGATTTAGGCTCATTATGACTCTTGGTCGTTTTAAATAAAATTTAATTATTTTTAAATGTGGAAATTTATTAATAATGCGGTAATTAATGAAAGAAAAATACTGTGCACGAAGGCTGCTACTTCAATTTTAACAAAAATACACCTGTCACTTCAATAGGGTTCTATAATTTATCCAACAAAGGTGAATAAAAATCTGATTTCATATCTTCTTATAAAATAATACAAAACATATAACTATTAGATAGCAGTCAAAAAATATCTTCTTTTATCTTTTTCTACGTACGTTTCTAAAAATAAATAGATATAAATAAACAATATACACTGAAAAAAATGGTTTAGCTGTCCCAGCTAGACGTATCACTGGATTTCGTAATTCCAAGAAAATGTAGCTGTGTTACCTAAATTTCTAGCTGTGTTGCCTAAATATCTAGCTGTTTTAGCTAAATATCTAGCTATTTTAGCTAAATATTTAGGCAACACAGCTAGAAATTTAGGTAACACAGCTACATTTTCTTGGAACTACAAAATGCAGCGATACGTCTAGCTGGGACAGCTAAACCATTTTTTCCAGTGTATGGAATAAAATACAAAGTGAATGGAAATATAAGTTGGAAACATTTAAGGATTTCGTTCAAAGATATTCTCTAGATATTCAAGGATTTCAATTATATTTTTAAAGATTAGGGAAGTGGTGTACACTAAGTAATGGATTAAAAAATCACATTTCAGATACTTCTGTAACTATCTATAACTCACACCTTACGCGTTTTCGAATTCTGCAGTGATGAGAATTCGTACCGTTGCAAAATACGAGAAAGTTTTAGAAATAAACTGAAAAAATAATTAATTCAATTAGCTACAAGAAATTATGGAAAATTTTAATTTGGTAGCATTGGGCACTATTAGACGTCTGATACTTCAGCCCAATTTAAATTGTGGTAGATTTAAAATAAAAAATACTGACTGTAAAAAAAATACTTACTGTAAAATAATAATGCAGGGATAATTTTGGCAAAATACCTGGAATCTTTATAATAATAGGTTCTTGCGCAATCTGAAAAATCGGAATACAGCACTTTAACAGCTTCGGTGACTGGTTCATCCAGTTTGACTTAAAAATGGCATATCCTACTTCAGTAGTCTATAATAACGAATATTTTGTTATGAATTTTATTCAAAATGTAAATAACTATGAAAGCTTAAAAAATTAAATATTACCGTTTCAATAACATGTTCCGCTGGCCAGGCAGTTATAAATAATAATGCACCAGCCGAAAGTACAATAAATACGAATTGTATTTTGATCATAATTGATTCCGGCTATAAATTCCGAAAATATATTCAATATTAAAATATTAAATAATAAAGCAATCATGTAGTAAATATTTTTCTTTATTTTTGTTACTCATTTTGTGGAGGGATTTAGGGGATCAAACGTACAGTAAAAAGATGAATCCCAGCAAAAACTGTGCCAATAGCTGCCGCCGCAATAGTAGCAAAAATTATAAAACGAATGATTGCACACAATTTCCGTGCATACCTAAAAGTTTTTTTT